>JAMBLF010000992.1:0-156615 GCA_030578115.1 Leucoptera coffeella
ATTATCGTAATAGTTTATTCAATATAGGTAATGTAATTCAATTTAATTAATGCGATGTAATTTAGTGCATAATGTGATGTGGATTTCCAGTAAAGGATGCCTATTATTGGGATGAGACAAATGCAAATATACTTTACACAGTTCAATATTTATTTGATACATAAGTCTTAATCTGTAGATTGTATTAATACAGTGCCTTTTCCAAACAGAGTGGAGCAAGTAGTCCTCTGAGCGGGTCAATGTCTTCAAGGCACTCGACCATAATGTCTTCTAGCGCGGTGTCGGTAGCGGCCGCGACTATGACGGCCCAGCAAGCTGAAGCGCCTAAGGTAAGCTAACAACTTTTTTTATTATGACGTACATGGATCCTTTGTGGCAAGAATGCAGGCAAACATCATATAGAATTGTGAACAGAAATTAAAAAATCCCAGTAGTTGTGTCAACAGAATAGGTGGGAATAGAGGTCACTTAGTCAAGACACATAATATTTTTGGAACGAATATTAAGCACATTTTTAACAATACAAGTGAAGTGAAATTCCCAATGGGGGTCAATTATAATAAGTCTGGTGACATTGGAGAATAAAGGTGTTAGTCATAGACTGAATAGCCTTAAAAAATTGCTGTAAAAATAAGAATAATAATATTAGAAGTACGTTAGGCAAATGTTAACAATGACAATTAATATTTCAGATGATTTTGGATGAGTTCACATCGCAATTCGGTGAGTCTGATGCGAGAGCTTTGGTGGACTTGTTAAAGTTGGCTGCGGCTGGACGGATACCGGATTCCAACACTGCTGTCAAAACGATCACTGATGTTTTGATTGGTGAGTTAAGAATATTGTTTATGTATACACAAAAACACAATCATAGATATTTGCGGCATTTAATTCCTTTCGGAGTGTCTTTTGCGCAAATAAGAGATAATATACTTTGCAGACATAATAAATATATTTTGATCACTTAAACATTGACACGAGATCGTAAATAGCGATTACATTAATGTGAAACAATCATTCAATGGATTACAACAAGATTCTCATGAATATTTCAATAACTATACCATAGTAACTGGTTAAAATATACTTATTCAAAGTAAGTCCATGTAAATATTAATACAATTCTTAAATAACTAATTTACTTTTTATTCTTCCTAGCTCTTTGCTCGAGTAAACCAGCTGTAGCAGATATGGTACTAGAAGTTTGCGTGTGTGAATTGGAAGAGGCATCTGCCGGGGGTGGAAGGAGTCTACCCCAGCCCATCACTGTTGACAGTCCGCATCCTTACGCCGATGACACTGATATGTCAGGTATGTGACATAACTATCATGTCATGTTTAGCATATACAAATGGGAATAAACTGTCAGTCATGTATGTATTGTATTGTATGTAACTTTGGCCTCAAGTTGAATTTACTTAATTTAGTCTATATTTACTTAGTTTTTTAATAGAGGTAGATTTCATGGTGCAGAAGATAGCTGTTTATACGCAACAATATATGCACAAATGACTACCTTATAGTAGACTATTTAAGAGATAACTATGATTGTGGCTTGAATATGGTATGTACAATCAGCAGCTTGTTATGCAAGTAGATCAACTATTAAGTTAATACCAAAAGTACCAAAAATGATTTACCTATCGCTTGTCAATGTCTACATATTTCCACATGGTGTTCTGTTTAACCATCTTGCATCGAATCTTTTAATTATTTAAAATTTAGCTGTTTAAAGACTAACATGTACCTAAACCTAACTAAATACCTTTCATAACATTACAGGCGTGGTGAAAATACCCGGAGCTTCCTCACTACGAGTGGTATTTGAACAGGGATGTTCGACAGAGAAAAGAAACGATCCTCTGACCATATCAGATCCCACGGGCAGAGTCATAGCGACTAGGTCGGGACGGGAGTCAGCTGATTGGGCCCAGGAAGTCATTGTTAATGGTATGTAGTGGCTTAGTTACGTAATGTACATACATACGTACATAAACACGCTTCACGACTTGTGTAAATACACTCCCTTTTTATTATGGCGGGATAGTCAGAGGCTTGAGTGCCCATCTCCGAAAACATATTTAAATTTCATTCATTGGTACATGCCAGAGTCGGGATTCGAACCTAGGACCTTTCTCATAATAAGTACGTAATGTATTGGTACGTATACATGCTGATAATCATAGTGTGACTAATTGTTGTTTCTTTTGAAAGTAGTCAGTTTAATTTATGGAGAAATGAAGCTTTGCTAAATATTCTTACCCTAGATAATGTGCTGTTTACTGGTATTCAGAAACATTTGTTAAGTCGCCTGAGAGAAATTCTATTTAGGAATAGATTAAAACTCGTGAATGTACATATATATATGAATGTAAATTACTATTAGTCAGATTTATCTGTGTATTTTACCCATAATGTAATAGTTTAAAGAAAAGAGTTAGCTGCCACTTGCAATATTATCGAATATACTCGTAGTTTGCATTTTTTCAATATAGTAAGTAATCTATACTAATATTCTAAAGCTAAAGAGTTTGTTTGTTCGTTTGAACGCGCTAATCTCAGGAACTACTGGTTCGAAATCAAAAAATCTTTTTATGTTAGATAGACCATTTATCGAGGAAGGCTTTAGGCTATATAACATCACCCTGCTACTAATAGGAGCAAAGAATATATAAAAATCAAATTATAATTACAGTGCCATCTATATTTCATGTATTCAAAACTTTTGAAATATTGCTTGAAACCTTCCCCAACAGGTAATAGTTACTGCTTGTACGTATATAAAACTTACTTTTTTAGGTGAGGAGCTGAGGTGGCGATTCACGAGCGATGGGTCTATCAACGGTTGGGGATGGAGGTTCACTGTTCACCCGATACTATTATCGCAGAATGTAGCCGTAAGTTTAAGTTACTTGTTTACTTTTTCGCGTATTTAGATACGAAGAAAATAGTATAACAGATTACTCTATAATGAATAGTTACAATTGGGACACGAAAAAGGTGTTCTGTTAGATTTCAATAAAGAAATATCAATATAGCAATGGTTAAGTTAAACATTTTCGCTGACATATAAATTAGATATATACATACATACGCTTCACGACTTGAGTCTACACACTCCCTTTTTTATTATGGCGGGGTAGTCAGAGGCTTGAATGCCCATATCCGAAATTTCGAAGGCATGTTAGGTATGGGTCATTCAAAGCCCGCGTATCACTAGATAGACAGCACCCAACGTGATAGGTAGTGAACCGTATCGCCGTATATAGGGACTGACTATTACCTATCCTGAGATACCTGATTAGCTGACATATAAATTAAAAAGTATATATTTAAATACTTAAAATATTTTTTCTTAGGAAATCGGTTCAGATCGGTACGTCCTCTCTCGGCCGTCAGTGGAACTAGCATGGCGTCTTCTAGATGGACCCTTATTAGCGACTGTGTCCAGTAATCACCAGTTGGCTCCGAGGCTCGCTCAGGCTTTAGCCATATGTGCCCAGATGTCAACATTACGTAAGTAATTTACTGTTTTTAGATATCCATTTCTTTTTAGCAATACTCATGAATTTATAGTAGGTGTTAAAAGATAATATAGAACGTTCAATTTAACATGTCTATCAAAATTAGCAAAAAAATTGTATGAAACCTTAGCCATAGAATTCTTAAACCGACCAGAATATGTTGTTAATCATTTTGTCATTTCATCAAAATAAATACATGCTACTAATTTTTAAGCTTCTTTCTTTAATATACTTTGTTTAATCTGTTTAAATAATAATTATATACTCGACAATTACACCTATCTGACGTTAAATGTAATAATAAGTTTTTTTACGTAACAGCCTGGCGTACCAGAGTATGGTGCGTACGCAGACTCAGAGGCGTGATTTGCGGCAAAAACTGCGAGACAACAGCAGCCATTCCCCCCGCCCTGGACAATCTTCCCAAACTGCTCCAAGTTCAGTACGAGAGTGAGGAGCCGCAATTGCGTACGGGGTCGCATTTGTTACATACGCATTATATGAAGGTAAACTTAAGTATATTCAATAGAATGTTTGGTTTGTTGGTGTATCTACAATTATGATTGTTTAAAAAAAAAACTTCATAAGGAAACTTTGTATGTTTGTGGGCAATGGGTTATTAGAGTCAGTGTCTACACGGTGACAGCTTATCTGTTATGTTAAGTATTGTTTGTCAAATAGAAAGTCTATATTTAATATCAGTTCAAATAGGTTTAACTGTAACGTAGACGTATGTATGTTATGTACAATGTTGTAACAACCAAAGTTTCCTTTTATTTTAACCTACAGCACGACGTAATTCCAATAATCATTTGGCTTTGCATTGTGTTGTATGACTCAAGCCAACAACCATTCAAATAAAAACTCTATATCTATGAACATAAGATCTTTTTCGTTTAAACCAGGAACTAGCATGGCTCTCTTGTGGCATTCGCCTGGATTCCCGTCTATGCAACGGTCCCGATGCAAGTCGTTGGGGTTGGTTCAAACGGTACTGCTTGTGCGTACGTGTAGCGGACGCTTTGGTACGCCGTGGGGTACTGCCGATGACGTTTATCAATGACGTCAGGAAGAGACTGGCGGATATCGGCGTTTATAGTATAGAGGATTCGATACCGGATCGCCTGCATACGTGGGAGGATAACCATATATTTACGAAGCAACATGATGAACAACTTTTGCATTGGACTAATAGGTAAGTTAATGTTTTTGTTAGATTTTAATTGTTTGCGCTTATCTGCAAATAACAAGCATACTAGTCCTTTATTAATGAGGTTTAAGAAGAAAAAAAATCTTTAGTTTAGTTTATTTGCGCTATAAAAATGTTCCTTTTCGTAATGACTCAGTTAAACCATATGTCTTGACAAATTAGACGTGGTAAGGGTTTTACAATTATTATTTATGTGTTTTCTTATTTAGACAATGACATTACCTACTCACTCATTACTCACCTGACTAACCACGATAAGTATCTATTGTACCTTTCTTCTCTTCATTTCGTAAAGCGGACTTACTTAATCTATTAGTCAATAACCAAGTAACCTGTCACCAATACACATTTCACCTTACACAGACGACCAGACGAATGGTCAGGCTGGTGGGGCAGTGGCTCTAAGACCTCCTCCGTATACGGTTGGGGCCACAACCACAGAGGGCAGCTCGGCGGCGTTGATGGGGCCAAAGTACGGACGCCGACACTATGCACTGCTTTGGCCGCTCTCAACCCGGTACAGTTGGTTGGTGGCGAACAGACTCTGTTTGCTGTTACGCCTGACGGAAAGGTGTATGCTACTGGTGAGTTTTGTAGATATTGTCGCAAATATTGTCACGTGTACTGGGGCGAAAATAATGTTATCTGCTGTTCTTCCCGCCATTTCGTAGGAAGGGTCTAGGGATAAAAATAATCTATTGAGCGATAGGCTAGTAATTTGTCACTAATGTTACATATTATGACATTACATGCCCAATATTTATGCTAAAAGATAACCTAGGATATTTAAAATCTCCAAGGTTCTGTACATTGTGTATATGTACATTATAAATTAGAATAAATAGTTATATCAATACAGTGATCTTATTTTTTGTCTGTTCAAGGTTTTGGCGCTGGTGGAAGACTGGGCATTGGCGGAACAGACTCTGTATCACAACCTACTCTGCTCGCTTCTATACAACACATATTCATTATAAAGGTAATTTATTGTCATACAACTTTCTGAATTATCAAGGTAAAAATACTCATTTGTTACGATTGGGAAATATATTATGTAACTTTTTATGACTTCTGTATATACAGGGTGGCGCATTCAAAACGGTCAGTATGGGAAAGTCTGAAACTATAAGAGATACGACGATTTGTTCTTAGGAACCATGTCACCGATTTTGACAAAAAGAAAAACTGCATTCATACTTTCTTTGAAAAAACAACTGTATCCAGTACGGGGATCGAACCCGGTTGCTTTGAAAAAATAAACTAGCCCTTTTCACTTTTTCTTTTTAAATATCGATTGTGTAGGTCTTAAGCTGTAAATGTCTCTATGAAACATGTTGTCGAAAATGAATAAAATGCATTGTTTTGGTATACTTTAGTTTATCATAGTAGTTTACATACACCGTAACAATATTCAACAGACATGTAAAATTGTCTCTATGGTTGTTTGTAGTTTTGTACTTCCTTACTTGTTACATACACCATATTATGTGGCATTAGCATTGCATTAACCCTTTAAGGAGGTTTTGTTATCTACAGTAATCAAAAACTAACAATCTATTGAAAAGTCCACTTAAAGTGACCTGTTAAACCATATTAGAAAATTTCTTGTGGGATTACGTTAAGGATGAATTTTACAAAACAAGCTATGGCACCGTTGAAGACCTAAAAGTAGCAATAAAGTCAATTGTAACGCAAATTCACCACATGAAAATACAAAATTCAATAGTAAGATCGTTACCTAAACGTGTTGAATATTGTATTGAAACGGTGGTCATTTAGAAAACCTACTATGATAAACTAAAGTATGCCAAAACAATGCATTTTATTCATTTTCGACATCATGTTTCATAAAGACATTTACAGCTTAAGACCTACACAATCGATATTTAAAAAGAAAAATTGAAAAGGGTCAAATTATTTTTTCAAAGCAACCGGGTTCGATTCCCGTACTAGATACAGTTGTTTTTTCAAAGAAAGTATGAATGCAGTTTTTATTTTTATCAAAATCGGTGACATGGTTCCTAAGAACAAATCTTCGTATCTCTTATAGTTTCAGACTTTCCCATACTGACCGTTTTGAATGCGCCACCCTGTATATATATATTTGTAGCCACATTATTTTATTACATAAAAAGTATACTCTTGATGACTTGTGTATGCACACTACCTTTTATTTATGTTATCACTGGCTATTACCTTTCCCGAGGGATAGGCAGGTCTCCTTCCTTCCAAATTATGTTTTTACTATGAATTTATTAAAGTAAACTTTTTTAACATTTAGGTGGCTTGTAATTCTGGTGGGAAACATTGTCTGGCGCTCTCAATTGACGGTGATGTGTACAGTTGGGGAGAAGGAGAGGATGGCAAACTGGGTCATGGAAACCGAGTGTAAGGACCCCTATTTTACATTGTAATATTTCTATGGATTTCCGTAGTATATTATTAATAAGTCCCGTGCTAATTGGGACGAAAAAGAATACAAACAATTGCCGTTGTTCCCGGCGTGTCATGTTTCATGTAACAACACAACCCCAGTATTCCTGCTAAAAAGTTATCCTGGAGATATTATCGTCTGCAAGATTATATCCAACGCGAAAGTGATTAGAGGACGTGTCTGTATGTACGTAAATAATATTTATCATTAGGAGAATGATAGTAATAGACGTGTCTATGTAAATAATATTGATCATTAGAACTATAGTAATAAAGTTAAGAAGATGTAAAAATTTGCTAAGACTGTTCACTGTATTTTCTAACGGATTACTTTGCACGATAACAAACGCTTCACGTATACATAATATTTGTTTTATTTTGGTGGGGTAGTCAGAGGTTTGAAGGCGATGTTCGAAATTTCTGGAGGTATGAGCCACTCAAATCCATTTCACTAAATCAACAGCACTCAACCTTATAGGTACTGAACGGTATCGCTGAATACAGTCATCCCAAATGATAGGCAGCTTTCTCACGTTGTTTTCTCTCTCAATACACGCCAGTTCGAGGATAAAAATCTAACAAAATCTTCCCTTCCAGGAGCTACGATCGTCCCAAATTAATAACGACCTTATCGGGACTGGATGTGGTAGCCATAGCTTGTGGCGGCGCCCACTCTGCTTGCTTGACCGCTAGAGGGCGTATTTTCACTTGGGGCAAAGGCCGCTACGGAAGGCTGGGGCATGGTGACTCGGATGATCAGCTCGTGCCTAAGATGGTAAGCAATGATGGATTTATAAAGAAAAACGTTAATTAACTTAGAATTATAGCCCATGTGACAAAAGCTGGGAGCCTTAAATAAATTGTAAAGATCATTAGGGAATTATGAGATGAATTCTGATTTCATTTTCTGACATTTGTTTAAAGTTTGTCAAAGGTAGTAACTACCATCTCTAAATTTTCTATTATAGTCTTCGACTTTGGGGATCTTTAACTTGTAAAATCTCATATTCTTTATAGTTAGTCCTGAATGCGAGTACACAACTCAAAGATTGATAAGTTTTCTTAATGAATTTACACATTTTAATTAGTTTTAAGTTTGTAAATATTTTGTTAGTTTTAATTCCTTATTTTATTGTATATACCATCTCTAAAATTTAAAACAATTAAAATAAAATAATTTACACATTATCTACGAGTATTATGCTATTTATTTACCAACGCCTCTAAATTAGTTTGTTTTACTTTCACCAGGTGGAAGCACTAGTCCCTTACTCCGTGATAGACGTGGCTTGTGGCTCTGGCGACGCTCAGACTTTATGTATCACGGATGATGACAGCGTTTGGTCTTGGGGAGATGGCGATTATGGGAAACTGGGTAAGTCAATTTGTTTATTATGCACTTTCACGGACCAAATAGTCCCCATATTATTTTAATAAGTTACTTAATCAAGAAATAATAAGCATCGTTTTATTATTGTTAAACTGTATTCAAAAATGGATAATTTCTATTTATCTCATCTATTACATTTTGAAACAACGCCTCTGTATGTAATTTTGTTATTAATTATTACGAAATAAACCCTTATTTAGATATTTATATTAATTCATATATATGTTCATTACGAATGAATCAATATGCGTTTCTTGTTCAGGCCGCGGTGGCTCGGAAGGATGCAAGGTGCCCATGCGAATTGACAGTTTGAAAGGCTTAAGGGTCATCAAAGTGGAGTGCGGCTCACAGTTTTCAGTCGCCCTCTGTCAGAACGGAAGCGTTTACACTTGGTATGTAAATTTTTTAACCTAATCTGTTTTTCTTTTTATAGTGAAATGTTTAGCGCTGTCAGCATTACTAAACTTAATAAACGTAATTTGTTTAATCTCTATTAAGTGAAAAATAGTTTCACTTTTATCGTGGTTTCATAAGACCACACAAATAACGTTTTTATCATATGCAATGTTATTTTTTGATTACACTATTGTACTTTAGATTTTAACTATTCATGTTGTCAATCTATCAGTGTTTTACCTTTTCGATTCCATTAATAACTTGTTTACAGATAAGATTGTATACAGGTGAATGGAAAGAAATTTACCAACGTGGTTCAGTAGGAAAGTTCAATCTTATTACTTTTCTGATTTCATTACCTTTAAATGCAATTCTTAACATAATTGATACTGTGAAATTACTAAATGTTTTTAGTTTTTCTTAACATAATGACTTTATATTGAACAAAAAATTGATTGATTTAATCAAACTTTTTCACTGAATCGTATCAATGGATCAAAAATATAACCAGGCAAATGTTAATAAATCTATTTAAATAAAACTTAGTTTCAAACCAACTCGACACAGCCTAATAACTCAATTATCCTTGTAGGGGCAAAGGAGATTATCACAGACTAGGCCATGGCAGCTACGACCATGTGCGGTGGCCAATGAGAGTCGGTGGCATGCAAGGGAAGACTGTCGTGTCCATTGCTACAGGTAAGTAAATCTCGTTATGTTAACATCTATTAAGCGATGGGTTGATACCCTGTCAAAAATATTCCATTTGAACCCCAATAAGCATGATAAAAAGTGATGTAGATTCTGTACGCCGTAAAGGGATTGAAGGACGTGAATGTATATCTATGTATGTATTGGAAAATGCTTTAATTACAAATCTAAAAAGAAATATTATTTAATTGCACTCTTTTCTCTCTTTTGTACAACTTTTGTGAGTTAATTTTCATTGTTTTCCTTCCGAGATTTGCACGGTACTATACAAACACTATCCCTAATATGATTATATATTTATTTATTACAGGAAGCCTCCACTGCGTCGCGTGTACGGACTCGGGCGAGGTTTACACGTGGGGTGACAACGATGAGGGCCAACTAGGCGATGGCACGACCCTGGCGGCGCAGCGACCGCGACTGCTTATGGCATTACAGGTTGGTACATACATGCATAAGCTATAAAACTGTGTGTGAGTATAATATATACCTTCTACATATTATATCACGATGTTTTCCAACACAGAAGTTGGTGCATTTCCTAAATGTATTTTATACATACATACATACACATTACGCTTGATTCCATATAGATGGGTAGGCATTGATCACGGGTAACCATCTGTCCCGATTCTGATAAACCACTTTCGCTTCATTGACACTCATACACCTTCTCAACACACTCGGTGGTTAGAAGACTTCTAACGTCACCCTTTTTAAACATGCCATCTTTCTGACTGTCATTTGACCTTTTGGGCCGGCACCTACGCTTTCCATTTAACCCACATATATTCATTTTACATATACTAACAATCATCCGCATAACATTACGGGTTGGTATTGTAAGTAAATACACGATATTAATTAGTTTAATACTCGTTTACTCTTATCTAGTTTGTCTATAAAAACAATCTTTATAGAAGTATTAATCTTTTACTTTTCCAGGGCAAAAGAGTGACCAAAGTGGCATGTGGCAGTGCCCATACAGTGGCCTTGTGTGTCGAAGCCCCACGGGCACCTAGGACCCCGCCGCCACCGCCGCTAGAGTGCCATCTATTGAGGGACATGCCTATGAATGTTCTGTGTAACCGATTGGTAAGTTGCTGTTGGGTTACAGGATTATTATTACAGTTTACAGTACAAAATTTATTTTTTTGTGGATAATTTATCTTTTGTATGTCGTGGATATTATTAAGGGACTAAGGGAAATTATATTATAAATATTTTACGCCACAGAGTAGCAATTTGTTCTTGTTATTATTTAAAATGTGATAATTTTCGTGGTATTCGCAGTACCGAAAAAATGAGTTTTCCCCCATGGTTGTGTACTTAAAATAAATAATAATAAGGAATTAAACAATTAATGTATAATAATACGAAGATACTGGATTGCACATCAAAATAATACAAACAGTCCCATCTTGGCATTTAATTATATTCCAAAAAAATACACATAAGCAGTTTATATCCAGCCATTACATTTAAAACCAGGGTTAAAATCGTATTACTTTTTGTTTTAGATTAGAGGCTTAAGTTTTAACTAAATCCTTTTTCTCTCCAGGTACTATTGCACCATTTCTCTGAGCTCGTTTGTCCCAATCTTCCCTTACTATGTCTCGATGGTCCCTTCGAGGAACTAAGGAACTTGCTCTTCTATAACATTAAAGAAGCAATATTTAGGAAGGTGAGTATTTTGTAATTAATGCGGCTTATGTATAATTTTGTAATGTACGTATGTATTTTGTACATATACTACAATGAGAGAAAATATCGTTTGGAAACCTACCTGTTCCCCGAAGTTAGTGCTTGTAAATGGGGACATGGCTTACCACCTGTAAGGTTGAGAACTGACTATCTGGTCAACACGTGGGTTCGAGGTGGCCCTAGAACTACTAACTTCGCAATTGCGGAGATGGACACCTGAACCTCTGACTACCCCGCAAGGGTTAATGGTCGTGAACGCGTTTGTTTTTTTTGTATTTAGTATGTTGCAAGGTTGCGTTTAGACTGAATAGGTTAACCACCAATCCTCGGAATATATTCCTGCAAATTTGTTTTTCCGTAATCATTTTCATTTTGTTCATTGACTAACAATTGTACCAAGTAAATTTCTCCATAAAACATATACTTTTCATAATAATATTAATAGTAAATACTGTAGAGATATTCGTAAAAATCACGATTGGATTATTTAGCCTTTATAAATACTCTATAACAATTACTATTTCTCATTACATTATAGAAAACACTAGAGATATTTATCAATATCAATGAACATAAGGCACTAAATAACTTTTATCTTCCAGGCAATAATGTCCACAATGGTCCGGGAACGTCAGCATGGTCCCATAGTAGAACTGTCACGAGTGGCGGCACGTAAATCCCGTAGAGGCGGTACGGGGTTGGCCGGCCCGGGCGGGATGCGGTCTGTCTTCGGACAAATGGTGTCTCGGTTGCCGGCTTTAACGCAGGATGCCCTAGCACTGCCTAACAGGGTGTGGAAGGTTAAGTTTGTTGGTGAGTAGATGTTTAGATACATAGATAAAATAGTGAGTAGTGTTGTAAATATTTATTATTTACATTCATATTGTTTACTGCCTATCTGGTCAACACGTGGGTGCGAGGTGGCAATAGAATTACAACCTTCGCGATTGCGGAGATGGAAACCTGAACCTCCGACTATCCCACTAGGGTTGTGAACGCGTTTGTTTTTTGTTATTCAATGATTAATAGAACACTAGTGGGATATCAATTTATTAAATTACGATAAACAAAATGCCCTAAAATTCAATATTAAAGTACGAAATGTGTAAAATGTTTAGTTATCATTGAACAATAATACTTTTAGAAGTTAATAGCTGGCGACTTCAATATGTTTTTTTTAAATAATGAACATTCAGTTAGTACTCACCCCGTTTTTAATACCAAGTCCCTAAGTAAACAACACTTCCAAAATTTCGTTCCACGTCTTCATACTATGAATGTATTGCGTATTATAATATATATATTTAAAATATTCATCTTCTTTCCCTAGGTGAAAGCGTAGACGATTGTGGCGGCGGCTACAGCGAAAGCATAGCAGAAATGTGTGAGGAGTTGCAAAATGGCTCCCTGCCCCTACTAATGGCCACGCCCAATGGGCGGGGCGACGCCGGCGCTTCCAGAGACGTGTTTCTACTGAACCCCATTGCTAATACGCCGCTGCATTTGAATTGCTTCAGATTTCTTGGTAAGTTTGTTTGTAGGGAATAGAAGGGTGTGTGTTTATGGGTTTTTTAAAGTGAAAACGTGACTTAAATCTAAACTTTTTGTTGTTATATTATTACTAACTTTTATTAATAATATCTCACAATCCAATAGAACGTATTAGAAATATCGATTGTAAGTATTTGCTTATAAGAACAAAATAAAAACCAAATAAAAATATACCAACTAAAATAATCAAACGGTGATGAAGCTAATACAAAATTAATGTATTTGCCTAAGTATAGTTTATACCCAAGTATATATTAAGTATTTATTTTAAGCTAGTATATACATATATTCAAGCCTCTACATCCCCAACGGGATAGGCAGAGACTATCGATCGCCACCCGAGAATATTTTGACAAACCTACCTTGCCTCACGCACACCTATTAACCTATTCATACATGCTCTTCTATCCTTCACGCTGCGTATTCCCGCCTCGAGAAGTTTTCTTTTTCATTTAATTTATATAGATGACAGTTAGTCAACGTTTCTTCTCTTTAAACTATAATATATGTAGATAACAGCTCTTACATTTTTTCTTCACATAGGTGTTCTAATGGGCATAGCCATTCGAACAGGCTCCCCCCTATCGTTGTCGTTAGCGGAAGGCGTGTGGAGACAGTTGGCTGGTCTCCCGCTCAGGCCTCAAGACTTGGCTGAAGTGGACAAGGACTTCTTGCCGGCTCTACTCTGTATCAAGGAGATGACTACGTGCAATAAGGTTAGAGACTGTTTGGTGTGAACTTTGTTGTTAATATTTACTATTTTTACTATAGTTAATATTTTTTGTACAAGAAAACCGGGACTAATATTTTTTATATAATTCGACGCTGTTCCGACTATTTGGCTAACGAGAATTATGCAAAATGTTCAGGAGAGCCATTTAAAGTGTTTTTTTTTTAAATTGTTAAAACTTCTTTGTTATTCATCACAGTTAAATGTGATGTACTAGAAAGTTATAGTTGTCATTGTTATCTATATACTCAGTATTACAAAAAATACATAATTACTATAGTTTTTGAGCAAATTTCTCGTTAGACATTTTAACCTAATTTTGCGCTTGGAAAAACAGCTAACTACTTTAGTTCATTAGTATTTCTGTTTGGATAAAATAACTTATATAAGGATCCAAGTCAGTTTACTACCCGGAATATTGCATTAATAGATCAATCTAATCAGTACTATTCCGAGCAAAAAACTTTATGAATAGTTTATTTTAACCAACTATCCAGACAATAGACTATACTCACTATAAAATCAGGGCTAGTCCTTAAATTCTACCTACACTAGCAAATAAAACAAATTAAATAGTGGCAAATAGGGTTTTATTAAGAGAATTAAACATAATTAAAATAAAAAAAAACACTAATAAAGTGACGGAGGAAATGAAGAAGAAAAGTTTTTAAAATAGTTCGGCATCTTCTTCATCTGTTTCTAAAAGCTCTTCAACGATGCAAGGTTTAGACTCCATCTGTCTATACTCAGCATGAAATCTAGAAGGTATTATGCCTTTGTCACAAAGTTGAATTAATGATAAAATATCTAACTATCTTTCTTTCAGTTTAGTTTTTTTCTTGATAATAGTTTAAACTACCTTATTTAGATCATTATATACTTATTATAAGCTTAATAAACTAATTTCAAATAATAACGGAACGGAAAAATGACTAACGAGCTTATGGTATAATTCCGAAAGACTGGAAAAACGCTTAACGTGCATGTAATCTATTTTTTTAGGAAAGGAAAAAAGGTTAATGATTTAAACATCAAAATTGAATATCCATCTAAATAACTAACAACACAAAATTCATTTTGCTTTAGTTTTTTTGGCTGTTTAGGCCAGAGAATTTTAAAAAAATCGATTTATGAAACGTCTAACGAGAAAAAAACTAGCTCATTAGACGCAGAAAATACTGCTGATTCCGAATATATATAACTCAATATGTCAAAAATAGCTCGTTAGCCAAATAGTCGGAACAGCGTCAATATTATTTTAAATTTTATATTACAGCTTAGGGTCCTGACTAGGGTATAGGGTAGCGGGTATAAACATCAATTGGGTAATATACTAACAATATGTCACCAATGTTCCATAAGACATCACAACCCCAATATTAATGCTAAAAAGTGAATATAAATCTCCGAGATTTTGTCCACCCCGAAAGGGATTAAAGGACATAAATGTATATTTATGTATTCGATAATGGAGTATATTCTTATATTTCAATTTACAGGAACTACAAAACCTAGAGCTTCCATTCTCGATACCGTCGGCAGCAGGGCATGACGTACCCCTCTCTACGAAACACAAACGCGTCACTCCCGAGAATAAGGATGAATACATTCAGCTTGCGTTGCACTATAGGTAATTTATTAAGTTACTGAAACAAAATATTGAGTCCTAAAAATTTATAACTCAGTACAGAGAGGCAAACAAAAATTACATAAATACACGCCTAGTCTATTAACTATACCGTGATAACCAGGGGCTTGAGTGCATTCAATATCAACGTTTCACCAGATAACAACTCAACGTAACAGCTGGTGTTCAACATCGTTGTATACCTAAAGTCACTGACTTTTGGCTGTTCCATAGAATAGGTAGATTCACTCGCTGTCAGAATAGGCATAATCAAAACAATTAGAATCAGAAATGTGTACCAAAAGTACGTACGAAAACAAAACAAACGAACTCACGACCATTAACCCTTGCGGGGTAGTCAGAGGTTCAGGTTTCCATCTCCGCAATTGCGAAGGTAGTAATTCTATGGACACCTGGAGCCCACGTGTTAAACAGATAGTCAGTACTCAATGTGATAGGTAGTCAGCCATGTCGTCATTTACAAGCACTAACTATTACCTGTTCGACGAAAAGGTAGGTTTCCTCACGATGTTTTCCCTCACCGTATAATTCGATGCATTTCTTAAATGAGTTTTTATTACGAAAATGTATATAGAAATTCATTTCCATTGGTACATGCTCAAGCGGGATTTGAACCCTGCACCACCCACTGATACAGAGCCAATCCCCAAACAACTGAACTACGTCGAACTAAACGTACGTAAAGTACGTACGATTGCCTGCCAAATGTTAGGCTTGGGTAAAGTTAGATAACATATACATACACATCACGCCTGATTCCCTGTAGAGGGGTAGGTAGAAAGATAGATAACAGACTACCTTATTACTTTCAGACTACACGAGTTTGACGAACAAGTACGCGCGGTGCGGGACGGTATGTCTCGCGTGGTTCCCGCGCCGCTACTTGCGCTTTTCAACGCGGCTGAGCTCGAAACGCTAGTGTGTGGGTCTCCGGACATACCTATACAAGTATTGAGGGCCTCCGCTACGTATAAAGGTAATTTGATTATGTACTAGTGCTACTTTAGATAAATATGGATGGGTCAAAAGCTGTTATCAATATTCCATATCTATACTATCAATCAATCTGTTGCAATCCACTGCTGGATATAGGCCTGCCCAAGGGTACGCTACAAAACACGAACACTCGTGGCCCTCAGCCAGCCACTGACAGCTACCCGTTACAAGTCAACGGTCCACCTATCATGGACGATCCGAGACGCGGCATCCAGTCGAGAACCAGTTTGCTCCAACGTTCGTCAGTTCTGCGACAGTCGTGGCCACTGCTACTTTCGGCTTGCAACATCGAAATACCATGTGTATGAGTTTTGTTCCCTACTTGAGAATCGCGTTCCGGATTTTGTCCATGCTATCACAATCACCATAATTACGTAAAAAAATAACCGAGTAAATGTGTTTGATGAACTGGATTTAACACTGTATATGGATATCATCTTTCTTTATATTTAATAAGTACCTTTTTGGTACGACAGTGACATATAGCCCTCTAGTTTGTAAGATTTGTGGCTGTCAATAAATGCAAATAAATATATTAAACTCACCACCTTTCTCGCGTCCAACAGGCATAGAACCGAACGCGCCTCTAGTGCAATGGTTCTGGGAGGTGATGGAAGAGTTAACTGGGAACGAGAGGGCCCTGTTCCTGAGGTTCGTGTGGGGGCGCACCCGACTACCCCGCGCCCCGCAGGACCCCCGCCAAAGGGACTTCGTGTTACAGGTACTTGTATAATACCTAATACATAACATACGCTTCACGACCTGGGTATACATACATACATATGCTTCACGACTTGGGTAGATATACATACATATGCTTCACGACTTGTGTAAACATACATACATATGCTTCACGACTTGGGTAGATATACATACATATGCTTCATGACTTGTGTATACACATTCCCTTTCTTATTGTGCAGGGTTAGACAAAGCCTTAAGTGCCCATCTCTGAAACTTTGGAGGCATAGGTATAGGCTACTCAAAGAACACATTTCACTTGATAGACAGTGATATAATAGGTGGTGATTCGTATCGCCGTATACAGGCAAGTGCAATTATATATTCCTAGGGATAAGCAGGGCCCTTACTCCACTAATTCATATTGGCCACAATATTACTTCAGTGTCGACATTGTGGCAGTTCAATGGCCGTAATTTGACACTTTTCGCCCTCCACTAACAAATGTTGGCCACTCAAGCGCTATCGAAATACTTCTGCGTTTGACGTGCCTCAATATTAGTTCAATAGCCTTCATTTGGTACTCTACTATTGTTTTGACAGCTTTCTTTGTCTATGGTCAATATCTAATGTACACTCACACACTCAGTTAGTAGTTTTAGTTTCAATTAAAAACAAAAAATATTTTTTCAGTTACGTTTTTAGTTACGTTTACGTTATAAACTTAAAACTTTTAACTGCTAAATCAATATGCATTAATTGACATGGCTGCATTGTCAGTGCAAACAGTTTTTTAAATTGTTGTAATCCATAGACAATAATTTCTGTACTTTGAGTGGCCACTGAAGTGCCATTGACTCGCTATTATGGCGCTATTGTGGCTGTCAAAATATTAGCAGAGTGCCACTTTTACGGCCGAGACGCAGAATTATCGCTATAGCGTTGTAGTTGAGTGGCTGTCAAAGTTAATTAGTGGAGTAAGGGCCCAGGTTACCACACGATGTTTTCGCTCCACGTTGGCGTCTGTAAATTATGTACTAATACTCATACGTCATACTTAATACATTATGCGTCATATAAAGGTTAACGGAGATTCCAATGGGTTACTTGAGAAATTAAAGCAATAACTTTATGACAAGTAGTCAGTGGATTACGTCAGTACCAGGTCATGTTCGAGAATATTATGATTTATGTTACCTTAAAGAACAAAAAAATAACTTAGCAATCTAAACTTACACATACATTATTTCAAAATTCATATATTTATGTCTTCTTTATTTTAAAGGTGCTTGACAAATACCAACCTCCTGACCATTTCTTACCGGAGAGTTACACATGCTTCTTCCTCCTGAAGTTGCCACGCTACTCCTGCAAAGTGGTGCTCAGGGAAAAACTAAGGTAAAGATGATTTATGCTTTAGTTACTGCTGCGTCTTTTTTATTCTAACAGTCATATTATAAAAATCCTTATAATTGACTATATTTAAAAATCTTATATTTGGCCAAGCTTATAGTGACATATAAATAAGATAGTATTGTAACAAAACAAATGTTTCTATGTAGTATATTTATAAGTATAGAAATTATTTCCTTACGCTAAATAAAACCTGTGACTTCAATGTAGACAACCAATACGTTTGACCCAAGTGATTCTCAAACCAGTATGAAACTACAAGAAATCTTGTTTTGAGTATAATTATACCATTATGACATCGTAACCCTAATATTGACGCTAAAAAGTGACCAATATAATACAAAGGACGAGAACGTATATATGCATGTTGAGTATGATTTTAATTGTTTTTCCAACAGATACGCGATCCATTTCTGCAAAAGTATAGACACGGATGAATATGCCAGAGTCGCGTTAAGTGCGGCGGAGAGAGTTTCTTCCGAAGAATCGGATTCTGAAGGCGATTCTGTACACGCCGCGACCCCTCTGCCTCTTCCGCACTCCACTTATCCGCTGCCTCGGTAAAATGGAAGGAAATCACCTATAGGCTATTCGCGTTAAGTAAATAGTGACGTTATGATATTCAAAAATTAAACTGGCCAATGAGACTTGAGTAAACGAGAAAACAAGTCACATTGACCAATTGCAGACAACCGTTGTCACGTCTCATTGGTCAAATCGTGGGGACATGATGACGTCACTATTTTCATAATGCGAATATACTATAATCACTAAATTAAGCGGTAGTAAGACATTACGTATGACACAACGGTCAATGTTTTTGAATGACTTGTGATTTTTATTTGGGACTTTTCGCGTATATTTGCAATAAACGTTGACTCTTGACTAAAGCCATTGCAACATGGCCGTAACGTCGGATAACAAATTTAATACTCTGTTTTATAAAATATACGCTATATGTCCCGATTCTCTTGTAAAATGATCCAACTGTCAGTCAAAAATATCGGCTGAAAACTAATAGATACTTTTTGACGTCTATCAATCATGCTTCTTAATGATAGGTATCTAACAAAAGAAAATATGACGGGAAAAGTTTAAATCTGAATGTCATACAATAGTCTCATTATGGTATACGAATATCACGGTTAAGAGATTCTATCATTAAAATTATTCTTTCCAGTTATAACATTAGTACTAATGGCTAATGAATTTAATCTGTATAATACTTACCTCATCTAGAGTATCATTTATAGTTGTATAAACAATATATGTGTTGAACACTAACTATCAGTATACATTATTGAAATGTCAACCAAACAATTATGCTGGATCTCTAAAGAATTACTAAATAGATAGTGTGATTATTTCACATCAATGTGTGTTAAAATGAATGGCCAATGTATGAGGAAAATCACTTTATAAGTTGTAGGCATATTATTGGCTCTACACAAAAGAAATGATTACCACTTTGTAACAGTTGCAATGTTTGAACATAATTTCTGAATAAAATCTGTGGTGTATTGGTACACTTTGTATGGTAGTATACAGTACATAAAAATATTTTAATAGCGCCCTAAATAAAGGGAGAAATATGTAAAAATACTAATTTAGGATCAGCTAAAGTTACTTGTACCGGTGATTAAGGGAAATTAGGATATCATGTCATATTGCTATGGAATTACTTAAATATTAGAAAAATATTTTCCTAAAAATTATGTGCAATAACTCGAATGAATACTTTTGGAAGTAAATACCTATGACATATTACTTATGAACATTTTTGTGCAGCTAGACACATTGATTTGTGTTGTTATGAATATTTTACTTGCTTTAATCTGATGCTTTGTATGTCTAAATCATTTAATATATCAGTGTACTATTATAGCCTTTTATATTTATTTTATAATTATACTTTTATAAAACATCATTATTATTGTGCGCAAGTCATTTCTTAGCTCTATATCAAGGCAACTTTTATTCTATGTAATTATAATATAGTACCTATGCCCGTAATTCCAACTAAAGTGTGTGATTCCACCATTTTATATGGAGAAGCTTATACAATATTTATAAACTTTGATTGTTGCCTAAGGGTAACTTTATTTTTACCCTGTATTCATTTACTAAAAAGTTTTTAACCTTTATGATCAGGCTTGACAAAATAATTTCTAACATCTTTGTGCTATGTTGTAATTTACAGCACATACTTTTAATAAAAGGCTTTTGACTATACATACCTCCCACCTATTATTCATTAGCAGTGAAAATAAATATCAAGAATAGGCCGAGAGCTTGTGTCTGTGATCTGAGAAAGGGTTGGGTTTACCTTGTAGATAGGTAGGTTAAATTGAAATGGTGATGAGCGAAGAGTTAATTCAATGCTAGTCAGCGAGGAGTAGCTATTTTAGTTATCAACTTGGAATTTTTTAAAAGATATAGTTTCAAACTAATACATTTTAAACTGAATATTGTTGATTTAACTCAAATGATATTAGTTTGAATTTATATCAGTGCTTGTAATGTTTCTTATGCAGTGTATTATTGAACAGAAGATATTAAAAATAAAGATCTCAGTATGTAAGTAGGTGCTGCAGTGCTTTTAAGTGAAATGTTTTCAAAATATTTATGAAGAATTTTTGTATCATGTATATTTTGCTTTATACAGCTTTCTATTCTATATAACCAAAGAAAATCAGCTGAAAATTGTCACAATAAACATGTACTTTTATTTATTTGTGTAGAATAATAAAATCAATAAACGCTGTTTAAAAAAATACCATTGCTTTTCACTTGCTTTATTCTCTAAAACATATTTAACACAAAGGGGAACTATATTAATAATTTACACCAACAGAATTATTTTTTTGCCTTAGGTTTCAGGGACATGTAGAGTATTGTGAGGCCAATCACGGCATATGTCGCCTTTGCTACCTGAAAAAAAAATAATTAAATTAACGGAAGATACAGGAGAACCAGAACATTATTTAATCTCTATGAAAATATATTTTATACCTAAATACATACATGCAAATCATGCCTGTTTCCATATACTAGGGTAGGCTATCTATCTCAATCCTGACAAACCACTTTAGTTTCATTGACTTTCATACACACAGGGTGGTTGTAGATATACCTAACCACTTGAAACACATATGGCAAATGTCGCAGTATTATCATTTAATCTTCTACCTCAAGAAACTCAATTAAGTGAACTAGCATGCCACATTAATTTATCAACCTTCATTTAAAAAGACAATATACTAACACTATATCAATTTTTACAATTACTCATCATGGAACAGTAAGACAATTATATGATGTCTGAGATGCTTTTCTAAAATGAAATTATTAAAATAATCTTACAATTGGATAACTGATGGATTAAGTTCTGACAAAAACTGTATTGGGCGCTTTACAAATTTTTTGTGAAATGAAAACTGAAGTCACTGAATGTATAGATAATTAATTACGAACAACCTTTAGGTCAGAATAAAGACTATTCTTTAAGAATTAAATACATTACTGCACACACAATGGTGTACAACTGACCAATACATTAATTTGAAAACATGTCTCACGTATAATCAAGTTACTCCTGTTTTATAGAAGAGTATTTTATAGTTATTAAATCATTCTGGATACTTACATTGGCTCTACCATTGGGGGTTTGGTTGTTAAAGTATTTAGCAAGTCCTTTGAGCTGGCTTTCATCAACTGGTGCGTCTCCGGCCATTCTGTAAAAGAAAATAATTACTTGTTAGCAGTTTATAGAAAGTCAGCACATACTTCAATAAAACTCTTATAAGTAAATAATAAATACCTGATTTTTTATACAGAATCTAATAAAATTATGTAATTCTTCCAAACCTAACCGCGACAAGGTGATGGATAATTTTTTTTATTGCATGATTGTGTGACTTAATTTTGACAGTACATTTGAAATGAATTAGTGTGCGTGTCTTAGACAATCAGGTAAATTACACACGAAAAAGGATTTAGACTAATCGACAGTAACATAACATTGTATGATAGCACACACAACCATCGGTGTTTGTAATGAAAATACAGTAGGCGTAGTCAGTGGTCCTGGTCCTCTGAATCGTCAGGTTTTTTGCTTCGCGTCATTTTATATACAATGAACAAGCCAATAATTCCATAGGTGAGCTTTGCGACCTGTAATTAAATTTAACAAAAAATTAACTCGATTCGATTTAAAAACATTATACTTGCTGTAGTCACGTTGATAAGCCAGTCAAATGCCTGAGTGGTGTTTTGAGGGGCTAAAAACCTTTGGATCATTGAAAGATATCAGTGAACGGTCTCGTGTTATATTAATTTATAATATTATTTTGCTATCCTACTGCGAACCCATTTCATCTCACAACTAGCGGTCTGTAAAAGCTATTGATCACTTTAAATTACTGTCAGATTTATATGGAGTCTATTCAAAAAAATCTTGAAATCGTAATAAATGATATATTAAATTCACTACATATTATTTCTAGCTGAGCTTGAAACTTACATTAGCTCGTCCACGGTCAGTTGAAGAGTTGAAATATTTTGCTAAACCTTTCAGATTAGGGTCCTCATCGGATCCACCACCAGCCATTACGAACTGTTTTAATTTCGGAACAAAGTAATGACAAAGCAATAGTTTTGTATAAAAATGAATATCGCTGATTTGAAAGATTAAGGTTCTATAGAAAATAGCGTCATGATAATTAAATTTTGGATTAAAAATAGGAAATATACATTTTGTAGTTCTGATTTCTATGGTATGATTTAAAAGTCTATTTTCATCGTTAGATTATTGTTGATTCCATAGACACCCTCAACCGACCGAATACTTTGACAAGCTAATAATGCTCTATATCTACTATCCAGAATGATTAGGCAAAATGTATAATTTTTTACTATAAGCAACTTTGTGAGTAACAGTGTCTGATTAAAATACTTACGTAGGATTATTGTTTATTAAATTCTATTGGATTGACTAGAACCTGTATTTAATATTTTTTTTATAAGTTCTTTTACAACCCTAAATGTGACTTTAAATTGTATCCAAATTTTGCAAGTGACGTGACGGAATTTTTGTACACAAGTGTCTTGTATGAATATCAGTTGTACATGTCAAACCAATTTTCGCTATCTGTTCTTAATTCCATCAAAATTTATATGAGACAGCAATTATGTTATACTGATTGATGTTGATCATTCTATTTTCTAGGTATAATAGAGGTAGGAATTAAGGAAAATAAAAAGAAATCAATTTTAAATGCTTTTATTTTCACATTTAACTTATTGCTCATTATATCAATATAAATCAATTTCATAGGACCATGGTGTATCAGTCCAGATCATACAGTTCTTAATTATCTGTCTTGATAATCATTTATAATCTGTTTCATTTACAAAATTTTCTTACAGGCTACATTTTCTTATAAAATCTTGAGATTAATAATACAAAAACCTCTGTTGTAAGTAGACACCTATTTCTAAGTTCTTATCTTAGTAAAAAAATCTTTTCGACTAGTAAATATACATTTTTCAATGTCTAATTCATTTATTAAGTTAGCCTTCAACTAACTTTTGTTAGTAAAATCTCATGTAATTTATTTATAAATTGCACACACAAATATTTTAATAAAAAGCACCAAAATCAACAAGGAGTGAAATCTCCTTGATATCTTAAGAGTATCATTATATCTAATACATATTGTTTGACAATACTATAAAAATCCTTTCCGAAAAAAAGTATTATAAATTCCAAAAAAGTTTTCACAATACTGTATAGTAATCATTTCTTCGTAATGTCATCTCAGATTGAGTCATGGTATTTAATATCTTAAGTACACACACATTCTCTTATGTAACACTGATCACAGTTAAGGAGCTTATTATCTTTCGAATTTCTATCCCTCGTACTTTAAGAACAAATACTTAAGTAGAGAAGGATATTACTACTCAACATTGCATCCTAATAACACTATACTTTTATGAAGAACAATTATTACAATTAGGACATTCTTTTTATTCTCATTTATGATATTTTAAGTATATTGTCAGCATGTTAACTACATTATATAAGTAAAAAACCTTTATTATAAGTGAACTTTCAGAGCTTTGGTACACCTTCATATTCAGTACAACGTAAAATAATTATACATTTTAAAAAATAGCAGTAAATAAAAAAGTTTGCTCTAAATGTAATAATTATCCAACATAGCTAGTCTTACAACTGTACAGCCTGTCACATCTCTTGCACACAACCAACCTACGCCTCTATGGCTGCACCACTCCATAAAAAGGAAATGTAGTAAGAAAAACAGCCAGTGCAACATATCTTTGGCTCTTTCTATCCAATGATGTCTTCCCAGTCTTCTTTCTCTCTTTCTGAAAGGGACACTTTGGGGCTTTGGAGTTGCTTCAGTTCTTCGTATGTTCTTGGAGGAATAGGATTGTCTGTGAGATCGACAAACTCAAGGGCACGAGATCTTGACAGTCTGGTCACATCCACTTCTGTAAATTTGAAAAGAATAAAGTGTTAGTCCTAGTGTAAACATAGTGATATGAACAACATACCAGATCATAAACTAAAAAACAAATGAATGCAATATAAAAAGTTTCAATTATCTATGTAACCGAATTGAGTTGACATATCACATCTTATGTTACATATAATGAAATATTTAATAGTATTGAAAAATTTAGAAGAACATAATTTAATTTTAACTAGTGTTTTGTGATATAGACACAAACAAAGCAGAGTACGAAAACACAACACAGATAAAAAGAGAAATAAATAAGTAAGCAAAGGAAACCATAACTAATCACTGACTAAAACCTTTCTTCTACAATGACCTTTGCAACAAATTTACCTGTAAAACAGAACATAATAAAACAATCAAGTACCAATGATCTGGTTGTGATGAGCCAGCAGGGTGTGGAGACTAGGGCACTGGCTTGCAATACTGGGGAGGGCCACAAAACTGTTGTGCGATATGTCCAGTCTCTGCAGACAGGCTAATGTGCACATCTCGTCTGGCAGCTTCGCCATTTGGTTATTTGATAGGTTCAGGTCTGGAAAGAAGGAATATGTTTTGATTCTGTTGTTGTTATGATGGTGTATGGGGGTTAAATGTAAAGTCCATATATTATTATCTTATATGTAGTTTGAAAATGTTTAGGTGTAGCAAATTTTAGTTTATAAGATTCCTGACCACAGTAGTATTTATAAATTTTTATTAGTTTAATCTGGACCGTGAAGAACTTATAGTTATGATAGTAGGTAACTCAAGCTTCTTTGCTATGCCAAACATACAATGTATTTTAAGCTCCATTAATTGCTTACCTCTCACACTTACAACTTAAGCTATGACTAATAGTTGTATTATAATTTTTCACCTATATGTAGTATCTGTACATACATACACATCACACCACACATCCCTATAGAGGGGTAAGCAGAGATATATGTAAAATAGAATTAGTATTTATAACTTCAGAATAAATATAAGATAAGTCATCAAACCTTACCTGTGATCAAGTTGAACTTGACAGCAAACTTTGGAGGTATCTTGGTAATGACATTGCCACTGAGATCGCAACTCTTGAGCTCCGTGTGTCGCATCAAGTGGTACACAGCGTCTGGGATCTGCATCAGTTGACATTCTGACAGATCTGTAAAAAAGAAAATGTAATATTAGGATATTTACTTTTTTGAAAGAAATTTTACATACTTTTTAATAAGAAATTGATGGCTAGTCTTTTAAGTGTATTGGGTGAACGGCATAATATTATTATTATTATTATTATTATATTATAAGTACTGTGTGGTATGTTATACCATAGCATTGTAGTTTTACTAAAGAAGTTAGTACAACTACTCAATTTAACATTTAATATTCACTCAGTATGACATGTTTTATCAATGTATATTACCACTAAAACTTACTACATACCCATGCTTAAATCTAGGTTAGTTCTATTTAGGTAGGCATGTCGTTTAGATCATTAAATAATAGGAATATTACCTAACAATTGTGTTTCTTGAGCATCTTCACAGCGAAGTATAACTCTTGTTACAGCGAGTGCCATTCTTTATAAATTAAAATATTATAATAACCCGATAGGAGTAAATATAAACTATAATGAAATCCTTGAATTCTCAACGCGATATGTTATAGAATTGAATGACTAAAATAGAAAATTTATTGTATTGCAATTTGATACTCTCATGAAACAGGGAATTCACTGCAGATCATCAACTTTACAAACATGGAAATGGAACGGTTCCTGATAGAGAATACAAAAGTATTAATTTTACACTATTAGAACAAATAAAATGACCATAAAGTTTAAAAAGTTTTGATTTCTTTGCATTAGACTTTTCCCAATCCTAAGGAAAATAATGACTGACGTATAGCTGTTAACTGATTGTATTTACAAACAGCGCAAGAGCAAGCAACGAAACGTCACCAAGTGTCGCATGATTTGCCTGATTGACAGATAAACCTGTATAGGCCGTCAGTTATAAAATTTTATTGGTTGAATGACCGGTGGCTACTTGGCGGAGAATATTTAAAATAAGCTCTTTCAGATTAGTACACTTTCCCAATTTTGTAATGAAACTACTACATTTTGCAAAGGTTCTGGCTTCACATCGCGAATGTTGTCACTTTAAGAGTGGATATTAAAAAACGTCAAGTCCTAAATATCTCTTCACTAACTACTTCTACCATTACGTAGGCTAAACAAATGTACAATGTTAATGTAAACTGAATATTTACTCTATGACACAGGAAGAGAGCACTCAACCTTCGTTTTTTATTAACACTAGACTTGTCATTACATGGATACAGCTTTACCAAGGTCAACCACCCAGTATCTATGTTAAGCCACAACTTTATATAAAAGTAGAAGTGCATCCGTGGTTTTCCTGTTCGATTAAACGAGTATTCTTTCATGAGTCACTATGCAAGTTCATTCTTGAATCATATGAGTCACTTGCACCTGAGGGATAAAGTTACATATCTTATACGTTTTACTTTATTTTATCTGGAAGTGAATCGAAATAGCATGTTGTATTTTTATAGACCTTAGTTTTTTTAATTTTTTTATATTGACGATTAAGATACATGCGGGTATTGCAGTTAAAATTATAATTCAACTGCTGTTATAAATCAATTCAATATTTAAATATATATATACATATGTACTTAAAATGTTACAATCAAATCAAAGATTCTAATCAAAGTCTATCATTAAACGTACGTAACATAAGTACTAGTATCACTCTAAACATAGCTTAAATTAAATCAATCAGATGTTAGACGCACGCAATTCTTCAATCGCGGTATGTAACTGCGGTATCTTCCGCATGTTACGTAGATGTAGGTACCAGCCTTATACTATTTTATTCCATTGTGTCGTATGTATGTGACACAATATTTTCCGGGTTATGTACCATACAGTACTTACATCTTTGATTACGATTACTAATAAAAAGTAATAGAATCAGAGCAATGCAGTTAGGAGAATGTTGAAAAGAAATGCACTTTTTATTGGTACTGAGTGCCAGTTATGTCTAGTGTATCAAATAAATACATACGAGTATAATCAGTAGTCATAATTATTATTATGTACGTACACTGTATAGTACTTCGAAAAGATTGATTTTTCAAATAATTCCAAACATTGCTGAACACAAAAAAATAATCTGCTGTCGGGAACAGATATTATGTAATAATTTGAGCAAATTAGGTTCAATTGATTCTATAATGAAAAAATTACCTATTAAGGTATCTAATTGCGGGTCATTATAAAGAAAGAAAATATATTTTTTGCCATGTAATTTTTGTCATTTCAATAGAGATGGGCCGTGATTCCGCAACGCAAAGTGAACGTACCCACTAACCTTCTATTCGTAAATCTGCATCGAAGTCAAGGCTTTGAAAGTCATGAAACGGTTACTATATCTCACGAGCACATTTCCTGGTGCGGTTAGGTGAAGGAAAGATTTCTAAACTAGGCCTATCATGGCATTATGTACTGATAAAAAAAAGTCTATAGAAATGAAGTATGAAAAAGGTTGTAGAAATATGTAAGTACTTACTTATAACTGCCGATTGTGTATGAGGAAGTGTAAGAATGTCAATAAATCGAAAGTAATTTGCCATGATTGGGAGAAATGGTAATGATACTATGAGATCTCTGTTGTCCAGACTGATGTGTAAGTACATATGTAAGATATCTTGCCTATATATCGTAATTATTGACATAAAATCATTGTATAATAAAGCTATTTACTGTTAATATCTTCAGATTATCTCAGGTAACAAAAGGTACTTGACATTTAACAAGTATTTAGCTACCCACGCAATGTTCAAACACAATATAAGAGGTGATCTGGGACTACAACATGAAGTAAGCAACTGTCCTATTCATCGAAGTATGATTAGACTTGTAACAATGTATTTTGGACCAATGAATAACAACTACACTAACTACTACTAACTAACAGTAACTTAAGTTTAATAGTAATGTAGTGATTAAAAGTATTGAAAAAAAAAATACACCAAAAACATTCTAAAAGTACTTAAATAAAGGATTTTTCCAAAGTTTAGTTCAAAACTTTGAACTGCATAGATGCGCTGCTAAAATACTTTATCAATTTTATCATACACAGATCAAAATTAACTAGCACACCTATGCCACACGTTTCAAAATAATTTACATAAATATGCTTTACAAACATCATTTGTATTAAAATGCGTTGCTCTTATCCGTGAGTTGAGCAACATACGACCTTCACCTACATGCTGTCAATATTAGGCAACCGTTAGAAGAATAATATGGAGTATTTCGTTAAGCAGGTGAAGTCGCTAATTAAGTTTCATGAATACAATGTTACGATAGCAAAAAGCTATGTAATATAATTAATAAAAACATCAGTGTTGAGAAAGATTATTATTATAATAATTACGGCTTGATTTTTACGATTTATTTAATGCACGTAGTAGGTAATTGAAATTCTATAACACCTACATATAATAGTATTGTTATCAAGGTAAGGATTACAAAAAACTTAGGAACATCTATGAAAGTGGAAAGCCTTTTTGATGCAATTCAGACTGAATTGAATTGAATAGTCTATTTAAGGTAAAATTAACCAGGGTACTTATTTAAAAATGATCAAAGGACGTGAATGTATATGTATGTAAGTACGTTACTGACGTATTTTTCCGATTTTCAACAAAAAACGGATGTGAATGAACTCCATTTCAAGTTAATTCAAGTATAGCAATTTGGATTACAATGTAGCAAATAATCCTGCCGGAAATTAGGTACCTACAATCAGAATCCCTTATTATAATGACATTATAAATGTTTGTCATTTACGTAGGGTTTTTTTTACTGAGTTTATTGATATGAGTGTAATTGGTAACCAGGATGTAATGAAATCATAAACTTACGTTTTGGAGATCTATGAAACTAAACGAAAGTATTTTTTTACATAACTATTTTGAACAAGATAGTTCTACATCATATTCATAGTACACCAACTACACTATAGGATTTATCAGATAAACAATAATACACATATTGACGTGAAATGCAGTCACATGAAATTACAATTAGAATTTTCGTTCAAAATATTATTTTTGTTAAAATGTACAGTCAGTCACTGTAGAGTACCCGCCACATAAGGTGGCAGTAGCCAAACTTGGAACTAAATTTGACGTTTCCGCCATTGCGTGTTATTTTGTATGAAAGGTAAATTTAGTATTACCAGCGTTGTGTTTTTTGCCCACTCTTTGTAATTTTTATGTTTGTTAAGGGTGATTATAATAAATTGATTTCTGGAGTTTCTTGTTAGTTCTTCTCCAAGGGTCTCCGCTGAACTTCTTCTTCTCAATCGTTACGCTCTTATCAGAGCGGTCGTGGTCTTCATGACGTGGCATCTTGAGCAGCCGAAATGGTTGGTGAACTAACCTCGGTAAAAATATGTAAAGACAATGCTCAGTGCCATGTTTGAAATAGTTTTTTTACATACATTCATATACATCACGCCTGATTCCCTGTAGAGGGGTAGGCAGAGATCACGGATCCCCATTTGTCCCGATCCTGACAGACCACTTTCGCTTCATTGACATTCATACATTCTCTAATACACTCTCGGCGGTTATAGGTACTCCTAACGTCACCTTTTTTCAATATAGCGTCTATCTGACTGTTACATATATGTCTTATTAGGCCGGCCCCTACGTAACCGCCCTTCCACTTCACTCATATATATATATATTCCTTTTGTCAATATATAGTTTTTTTAATTTGTACTTAGATCATAAAATAACTTTCAAAGAGAGCTTATGATAGGGCCTATTTTGAATAAAAATATTTTGACTTTTGACTTTGGTATATTAATTTGTTTTATTTGAGTTTATAGCTCTGCAACCAAAGATCGTTACAAATGAAACCTCAATATAATGTATCGAGCCGTATGGCACAGTGAGTGCTAGTTTTGGCGTGTTTACTGGCAACACTGGATTACGCGACTGTGGCGACGCCTCCAACTGCCACCTTATGTGGCGGGTACTCTACCTAATGCTCATTGATAACATCATTAATAAGTAGGTAACTATATTACCAGACAATCTAAATTAAGGCCACTCGTTTAGCGTCGCAATATCTGCGATAACGACATAAACAAAACATTTGTTTACAATCTGTGCAATAGTATTCACTTTCCTTCGATAAATGACTTGATATGTGATTCGATTCACTAATTCTCTCAGGAAAGGATTTAGTAATTTTCCGAGTAGTATCCATTTTGTTGAGTATTTTTTTCATATTTTAGTGATTTTATTTCAACATGGGTAAGCACTTATAATATTCTTTTAAATATCTAGATAACGACTTTCGACAGTTCTTTTATGTGATGTATTTTCGTAAGTACATAATGCAGCGATTGCATGTATCTATTAGAACGATCCAAGTGTCTATCTCATGGGAAATTTACAAATAGTCAATTGGCAACAAGAATATAACTTTTAAACCTGGTTACATGCATACATTTCCATTAGTAGGCTAACAAACAAAAGAAAGATATCTGACTTGATAATCTAAAACAACGTAATTATATATATTCATAGAAATAAATACACAATGAAACGAGGTTGATAACCGGTTAGTACAACATACATACATATGTATGTACGTTATAATAACACGTAGATATGTAGTGGTTAGTTCCTAGTGTGATGATTGCACAACTGATATTGTGTTCATAAATTATAACATGCTAAATTGGTAGAAGAATATGCTCTAGATTCGAAAATTGTTCTAGTTTTGTTCCCGTCATCTAGATTTGGGTCAATTTACCTATATGATTTGTTTAACTCCTTATTACATTGTAATGTATTTTTTTATTCATCGATAAATCGTTAAAAATTTGTCGTTAAAAATGTCTAATCGTAATGTTTACTATTTACTTTTTATTATGACATGCAGAATTTAGCATGACTCATAAACGTTATCAGTCAACAATTATTGTTTATCTAGATTTTTGCTCCTATGCTATCTATCAGTAACTATATTTTTTCATTGACTATTTTTATTCTCGCCTCCGTGAAACTTTCGTATATTAGTTTCAATATAATATATCAGAAGAATGTAATACACAGAAAACTTTTAAGTCAAGATAATGTTATCATTTACACCATGTGGTCTTTTTGGGTGGTAAAAGTTTTTGTGTCTTGATAGGTCACGTAGGTTTTTGAACAATTACCCAATTCTAGAGATAGAACGTACACTTTTGAGATAAGTGTGTGTGTTACTTCGTAAAATAGGAGAATACTTTCAATAAAAATTCTAAATGATCAGAATATAACTGTAAAAGTTATGATTTTAAACTCTTATTATTATTGTTGGTAAATAATACATTAAAGTATTTACAAAATTCATGAAATATTCGTTGTTTTCAAAATATATTACTCGACAATATACCTTGGTTCATAAAAATAGATTATTTTTAAAAACGTTCTCTTTTTTTTTCGTTGTATGTTTTTAGGCATTGCGATGTATTTTATATCTTATTGAGCAGAATACAGTTTACTCGTTAAGATTAGTGTTTCCAGTTACCGTAAAATGATTGATGGATCACACTAACTCATGTCCTATTACGTTAGAATGCCAAGAATTAATTCCCATTAATTAATATTTTACATAAAAGACGTTAAGTGCGTGTTTATTTCGGCAATAGATATTCGCAACATCCTGAACATGCGTCCATTTTCAAGTACAATTAAGATTACTATTCATTAATGCATCCAATCGCTGCTTTAGTTGATTCATTTCCTAAGTTTCTATTTTTCGTTTATAACGTTACATATTCGCAGGTGTTTTTATGAAACAAAAGATTCAAACAGCTGTATATTGAAAATGCTGCAAATGATGATAACTGCTGAAACTTTGAAAAAAAATCTCATTGCATTATTCGCTTTGAGTTCTATACATATAGATTGAACACCCTTGTTTTAATTCTACAGCAAAACTCATGTACTATCTACCAATACCAATCGAAAATATTACACAATTATTCTCTTGTTTTCAGAGGATTCTAACAGCTGTTCTTTAAATAGCCTTATGAAAAAACTTTATCTCATAAAAAGCCGGAAAGCGCTATAAAATATTTATACTAGAATGTCTGCTTCGCTACTTTTTGTTTATAAATAGCCAAGTACGCACCTATCGCTACAAAAGAACTAAATCATTGTGATTTGGAGATGATCCAACGCTGACCAAATTTAGATTAAAAATAAAGGTCTGCTAAAGGCTAGATCACGTCTTGGCAAATTCAATTGTCTTCAACATTGAATATAAGATATATTATGCTCTTACGCCCTTAATAAATGGAGCCGAAGGTCTATCAACCATAAAAAGTTCCGAAGATATTTATTTTCACCTGTGTTTGCTGAGAAATATTAAAATATATGTCTATTATTTAGGCTTCCTAAACCCTTGGTCGCATTTGAAGATGTGCTAGGATTCTTTCAGGTTGTATTCTATTCAACATGATATGATTCAAGGAATAATTTTAGGGGATGGAATAAAATAATACATGAAAATATTATTTTAATACCTATTATTCTACGAATAATTCGAAATTCTGTCCAACTTTCGAGTGTTATAGCACACATTATAATTATACATTTATTTCGATCATGAAATTGCTGTTATTATATATACATTACGAATTTTTGAAATGACTGTTCCAAATATTTCACTTTATTATTAGTTATTATATTACCTTAGAGCCACCAATTGAATGACTAAATAATGAGCTCTTATAAATAATAAGAACTTATAATATTAAAGACCATAGTAAACTAAATAAAACCTATCAAGTATTCATATTAAATTCCTACAACTCACCGAGCTGACTATTCTCCTGCGCATCCTCGCATCTCCCAACAACCCGGATGATGGCTCTGCCGGCCAGCCTGGCGCAGATCATCATCGCCGGGGCCCGAGGGTCATTCTCCTCGGTCTCAGCCGGCAAGGGGGCGGAACCTTCGAACTCAGTTGGGGGCCTCATCACTGCACTATTATCTCACTCGGCACTGCACAATCCTTTCACAATTCGCTTAAACAGCTTCTGCGTACACCTTCGACAACGGCAGAACTCTGGTAAATTCGAGCGCGACGTAAACAACGCGCCTTTATATCGTTGCCAAAACAAAGAAAGAGCGCTAGAGCGGGACGGGGATAACAACAAACGGCTGTCTCTGTCCCACGTGCGCAGCGTGCGCGCGGAAGTCGATGGTAAATCATATGGTTGTGTGACCTCGATCTCGGCTATCAACAAAGCGACTCACATTGAATTAGGTTCTCAACTTTAATACTCACGTACGTTGATTGGTTGTCTCATCATCTTATCCGATAAAGAGATTGCTCAAGTCTTGTGTATCACTTGTTCAGTGCACATTGTTAATTTTCCAGGCGAGATAAGTCAATGGAAAAACAGAAAATAAATAAAAAATAAATATCTGATCTGATGCCTAGTAGTTGTCTCGCAGAAAATGCTTAGAAGCAAAGCAACGAGACATGACACCATTAACACAGATAAAACAATTGAAATAGTAGGCATTATAAGTATAAGATAATAGCTATACAAAAATAATAACTAGAAGCATTTTTTTTATATTAGTGCAAAATCTTACTTTACACATATAACTTTAACTAATATCGTAATCACTTGATGATGAGAGCATACGTGAATATCCTACCTATTCTTTGACATTACTATCTAAACACGATAACTAGAGATAATGGTTTACCACCTGCCACGCAAGGTACAATGTAATAAAAGGTGATATATCTCTAACACCGTTACAACCTTAGATCGTAAACAACGAAACCTTTTCGGAACTTTATGTCTTTGAAACGCGTTGACGAATATTAACCTTTGCGGGGTAGTCAGAGGTTCAGGTTTCAGCAATTGCAAAGGTAGTTACTCTGTGGCCACCCACGTCTTGACCAGATAGTCAGTACTAAATGTGCACTAACTATTACCTAGCTATTAGTAGGTTTCCTAACGATGTTTTCCCTCACCGTAGCACAGATAATATAATACACCGTAGTATTCGATGCATTTCGTAAATGTATATTTTTACAAAAATGTACATAGAAATTCATTAAATTTCATTAATACATATACATGAACATGCTTAAGTGGGATTTAAACCCTGTACCCGCTGATACAGATCCAAGCCCCAAACAACGGAGCAACGTCGAATTACTTTATGTGGGCTTCTTTAACTATATTACGGACTTGAGTGCCTCTATATCATAACAACAAGCCTGGAAATTTGGGTGTGTAAAAGCATTTACGCAAAATGTAAAAGAATGCGTTAGTCTGATGGCCGAATTAAATTTTCCAGCCCAGTTAAGCCTACCCGCGTAACCAGTAGTGGCGAAACACAATTAACTTCATTGTAGCTCGTCATTCTATGCACTGAATTTGCGGTCATTATAATGATTTATACAACATGCGTATTATGAATTTGCGAATACGCAATTGTTGCGGTTTTGGCTCGTTATTGTCGTTTAGAGTTACGAATTGAAAAATGTAGTAAATTATACGTGATATGAATTTATAGAGCCAAAGCCGAAGGTAGAGTTGGACGGGATAAGCTGCGGAGAACTTAAACAGATCAACGTTCTTATCAAGGATGTACGAAGTGTGAAGAACAGAAGAGCATGTATGAGAAGGTTAATGGGTGGGAGATGCAAGGGAGATTTGTCAGGCTTGTTCCATGTGGCGATCAATAGACTATGCCTATCCTCTTAGGGCCGTGGAGGCGTGAATATATGTATGTGTATCATACATGGTGTTAATGACACAAATGTAAAACAATATTACTAGTAATTGACTGTATTTACGAAATGCATGCTTGAAAGAAAATAACCGTACAACAGCTGTATCGCCGTATACATGTACTATATACCTATCCCGAGGGATAGGCAGGTTTCTTCACGGTGTTTTCCCTCGCCATTAGTGACTGTAGATTATGTACGTAAATGTAAATTACATATTTAAATTTCGTTTTTACAGACCATAGCCGGGAGTTGAACCAAGACCCCTAATAAGAAGTCAGGTCTTACTAGGCTACAGCCGCTTATCTTGTTGTATATATAAGATTTATCTACATATGAGTATATTATAATTCTGTCAGCATGTGTTACCAAACAAAGTAATAAGGAAAACAGATTAGGCAGAGATTAATGCCACTAGAGATCTATTGGTTGCAGTAATCTGTGATATACGATGTTACATCTAGTCTTGATGTAACGCTCTTGCAAGATTGTTTTTACACCTTGTAAATGTTATGTATGGTATTATTGCCACATAGTAATTTTTAGCAGAATCCGTGATTGAATATTATGTTGAGTCGAAGATTAGCAACTGATTTCGTTACTGGATGTTTAACTGAGCTATTTTTCTTACACTCATAGTAAGAAATTATTTACATAGACCCTTTTTAGATGGAGAAATGAATTACTACATTAATGTTAATGCAAGTATACGGCGTTACTCTGGTAATATGTATTTATGCATATATTCCGGAAGTTTCGGCAAAGGTAAATCAACATGCATTTTATCTTATGTTGATCGTTCGACTTAGATTCAGCATTTCTACATAACGAATGATATATAATGTGTGTATGTGTATCGCAAACATAGAAGCGGGTGTAATAGGCATGTTGACAAATTTTGAGAAACTGTTCTATAATATTTGGAAATATATATGGATTATAATAAACATAATATTTCTGCGGAAAATTAAGGTTTAGTACTTAAAAAATGATTTTTGATTCATAAATTTAAAATTTGCACCAAAACGCGTCAAAGTGTAATGGCGTCGCTTGCATACGTCACTTTAGAGTACAAGGAACATTCGGTGTATGTAAACATTATCTAATTCATATTTAATTTGGACATTTTACTAGTTTTTACATTAAAACATGACTTCGAAAGCATATAAGTGGTGTTCCGTCCCTCTGTGTACTAATACGTCCATAAAAACTTCTGAGAAGTTATTTATTTTCGTTCCTTTCGATAAGAAATTAAGAAAGAAGTGGCTTAAACTTGCAAGACGTGATTTGGAAGGATTATTACCCACTGCACAGCTTTATTTTACACTTTACACCTTTCTTATTTTGTAGAATTTTGTTGTCTAAATTCATTATAAGTTAGTTTTTTGGGAAGAAGTAAACATTGATATATCTACCTACAAAATTTTTGGAGGATATGATTCTCTTACTCACTGTTACTTATTAAAATCAAATCCTCAATGAATGAGCTATTAAAAAGGTATTTTATTTCATTTTCAATGTTATACTGTTATATATTATATTTATAATATTGTAAATAGTTATATGTTATAATATTGAATGTTATACTGAAATAGGTACAATAGCTATGCTTTCAACGAATTATTTTTATGGTTTAAATAGTTAATTAACTGGTTAATACACAACACTTACATGGAAGTTTTAACATTTCTAAATTCTGCTGAACAGAAGTTTTTGTTTGATGCCAGAAACGTTCCTAGCATTATCAAGTCGATTCTTGGTAAATTTGCGCTTGAAGCTTTTGTAAATCCTTGTTCCATGACTCAATTTAGCGTAATCAATTTACACAATAGAAATTTAAGTTAATAAAACATTAGCGGCGTAATTAATTAAAAAAGCGAGCGAGTGTAGTAGTACAGAGTAGTAATACAAATGTAAACAAAGAGAAAGAACTCTAACGTGACGTCATGCGCTCTGGGCCCTTACTCCACTAATTAACTTTGACAGCCACTCAACTGCGAGGCTTTAGCGATAAATCTGCATCTCGGCCGTAAAAGTGGCACTCTGCTATTATTTTGACAGCCAGGGCCCTTACTCCACTAATTAACTTTGACAGCCACTCAACTGCGAGGCTATAGCGATAAATCTGCATCTCGGCCGTAGAGATCCCGCCACATAAGGTGGCAGTAGCCAAACTTGGAACTAAATTTGACGTTACCGCCATTGCGTGTTATTTTGTATGAAAGGTAAATTTAGTATTACCAGCGTTGTGTTTTTTGCCCACTCTTTGTAATTTTTATGTTTGTTAAGGGTGATTATAATAAATTGATTTCCGGAGTTTCTTGTTAGTTCTTCTCCAAGCTAGGGTCTCCGCTGATCTAACCTCGGTAAAAAATATGTAAAGACAATGCTCAGTGCCATGTTTGAAATAATAGTTTTAAGAGATTCGCGATTTATACTCATGATATAAGATATAAGGGTGTGTATAAGATTGATTGCAGCTGTGGGAAATCCTACGTCGAACACACTAAACGGTCTATTGCGGACAGAGTGAAGGAACACATAATATATGTAATATATAATAAGAAGGATAAGTCCCGTTAATTATTAATCATGTTTGAAATAGTTTAATAAACATATTTTGACTTTGATATATTAATTTGTTTTATTTGAGTTTATAGCTCTGCAACCAAAGACCGTTACAAATGAAACCTATAATGTATCGAGCCGTATGGCACAGTGAGTGCTAGTTTTGGCATGTTTACTGGTAACACTGAATTACGCGACTGTGGCGACGCCTCCAACTGCCACCTTATGTGGCGGGATCTCTAAAAGTGGCACTCTGCTAATATTTTGACAGCTAGAATAGCGCCATAATAGCGAGTCAATGGCACTTCAGTGGCCACTCAAAGTACAGAAATTATTGTCTATGGATTACAACAATTTAAAAAACTGTTTGCACTGACAATGCAGTAATGTCAATTAATGCATATTGATTTAGCAGTTAAAAGTTTTAAGTTAATAACGTAAACGTAACTAAAAACGTAACTGAAAAAATATTTTATGTTTTTAATTGAAACTAAAACTACTAACTGAGTGTGTGAGTGTACACTAGATATTGACCATAGACAAAAAAGCTGTCAAAACAATAGTAGAGATCGCGCCACATACGGTGGCAGTTGGAGGCGTCGCCACAGTCGCGTAATTCAGTGTTACCAGTAAACATGCCAAAACTAGCACTCACTGTGCCATACGGCTCGATACATTATAGGTTTCATTTGTAACGGTCTTTGGTTGCAGAGCTATAAACTCAAATAAAACAAATTAATATATCAAAGTCAAAATATGTTTATTAAACTATTTCAAACATGATTAATAATTAACGGGACTTATCCTTCTTATTATATATTACATATATTATGTGTTCCTTCACTCTGTCCGCAATAGACCGTTTAGTCTGTTCGACATAGGATTTCCCACAGCTGCAATCAATCTTATACACACCCTTATATCTTATATCATGAGTATAAATCGCGAATCTCTTAAAACTATTATTTCAAACATGGCACTGAGCATTGTCTTTACATATTTTTTACCGAGGTTAGATCAGCGGAGACCCTAGCTTGGAGAAGAACTAACAAGAAACTCCGGAAATCAATTTATTATAATCACCCTTAACAAACATAAAAATTACAAAGAGTGGGCAAAAAACACAACGCTGGTAATACTAAATTTACTTTTCATACAAAATAACACGCAATGGCGGAAACGTCAAATTTAGTTCCAAGTTTGGCTACTGCCACCGTATGTGGCGGGTACTCTAGAGTACCAAAATGATTGAACTAATATTGAGGCACGTTTGATTAGTTGTATTTCGATAGCGCTTCAGTGGCCAAAATTTGTTAGTGGAGTGCGAAAAGTGTCAAATTACGGCCATTGAACTGCCACAATGTCGACACTGAAGTAATATTGTGGCCAATATGAATTAGTGGAGTAAGGGCCCTGATTGGCGTTCAACATGTCATGGCGGATTGCCGTATTTAGCGATTTTATTTTATCGATTATTATATTAATCTTGGTTTTAATTATGAAAAGAATCAGAGTTTTAGAATCAGGAATTTTGTAATAATATACACACAAAATATTTCAATGAAATTCACTTGTTGTCAACATGCCTATTAGTGAGTTATCACCATTGGTTTGGACCTTCCCTTTCAGCCACGTTTAAAACTAACCGAAGTATGTACCATTGACATTTTCAGTATTTCTAACTCCGTCACATTACACACAAGTATCTCTTTTGCGGTGAAGGAACATCATGCGAGCATCCGTTGGCAAAATTCAGCGCTTCTTCGTGACAATACGATTAGGGGAAGATTAGCCTGTCACGGTACCTATGCATCAACTGTCACGTTTACTTGTCACTTTATTAGAATGTTGGGTTTCATTTGGTAACACAAAAGTTCGCTAAATTTTCGGAGCGATTCAATGTATAATGGTTTTTATCTACTTAGATATACCTACATTTAGCTTAGATAGGTATACTTGAAATATATTGTATAGTATATCTATAATAGTATACATATTGGTATTTAGATATATTTGAAATATGTATATTGTATTGTCTCAACGCACAATGATCATGATGATCATCCTCAATAATGGTATAACTGTAATTATGCATCTGTAGAGGTAAATAAATAGGTATATTTAATATGTCACCGAAGGGTCGCCTTTTAGGCTAATGTGCCTTGAGATAAATAAATTAAGATATGGGTGATGCATACCTAATATTTCCACAAACTACTATTACTAGGTAAAGTTTAATTCAGCAGAATATTATACTCGTGACAGCAATACCCACCGATGCAGCAAACCCAGAAAACATTTCGTTAAATTTATGATTTGACGATGATTGCACATTGCATGGTGGCAGTTATAATTGGATACGCTGAAATCGAGTTTAATTCATTAGAAACAGTTGTTTACTGAAAATGGAATATCTAAGGTTAATTTACAATAATCATGGTTTAGGTTTCATAAGGTGTTGAATTTATTAAAATAATAATAATTAAAATAAAAGTAAACTTGCCCCATTATTAAAATTCTCTTCATGACAATAAGTTAATGTTTCCGAACGAAAATTAATGCTTATTACAGATGTCTGAAACTCATGCTGAAACACTTTCAATAGTACTGTTCTAATACATATAATTATTAAGCTATCTTTTTTCCTTTGCCATCAAAGCTCGATAAATAATCTAAAGGTTACTTAGGAGGTCTTTCTCCAGGTTCCATCTTACTCGTACAGGACAGGAGAACGTGAGTTTATGCATGTATGCCATAAACAGCTGCGTGTATTGACAAGGCAAGTACTTTAACTAGTCCTATGAAATGCTCTAATAGTACTCAAACACGGAACCTTTTGTATATCAAGATAAGATTCTCAAATAGTACACAATTAGATCATTCAACACACCTATCGAACCGTATCTTCGCTATTACTGTGATAGATATTTCGTAACCGCGTAGTAAGTGTTAGATAAGGCCAATTATGCATGAATGTGTATGGTAATTATTCCAAGTTTCTGGTCTATTTCTTGCGTCACTGAACTGGGTATTGGACGTTCATTATCGTATGTAACGTACGTACTTGGTTCTAGAGCCAAAGAAAGACGTAGATTTTATACTCAATACAATGACCTTGAGTAACGGCCAATTTTGACGTACGAAGTTCATGTATATTTTGCTGTATGTATCATAAGTGACAAAGATTTAATAGTTTCAGCTTTTTGTTGACCTGTGTTCGCCAATATAATTCAGTGCATTGTAAAATTTACGAACAATATTCACAAGTCATTACCTTGATCTTAGACTCCATACTCATAAACGGTTCATGAAATTTATGTTTTGGCACTTAGGTTTTGGTCATAACCATTCTGTTATAGCTGGTTTCTCTAACAGATTTGGCTTAAGCACCCAACTTATGAACTAGAAAGTTAGGTTTACAGACAATTATTTGGTATGACATACCTGTTATGTATTTATTCTGGAAAAATTAAAATGCTTAAATGTTTTCCATTACCTACTGTAAAACTGATAGAATTCCTATTATTATTACGAAAATGTACGAGTATCATTGCTTTCAAATTCCAAAATACAATTAATTATTTATCCTACTTTTTACGATAAAATTAGAAACATAATTAGATTAGGCACGAGTTAGAATTTGCGTGCAAAACACGTTTATTACAGACGAGTGAAGACTATTTGCTAAAACCTCGATCTTTGAATGTTTATGTGATTTATTCCACTTTTGCGTCGCAGTAACATTATTTCCTAGACGCTCAGTGTTGATCAAACTATTTTTGATTCTAAACTCCATTTACTAAGTGGGTTATTGCTTTTAGTACTTACTACTATGTCTGTTGTTTATAAACACTACTGATGAAAATTTTACGTTTGAAAAATTGTATTAGTTAAATAAATAGATTACTTTTTGTTTCATTCGACACGTGGATTTAAGGCCGCGGTGTTAGTTGACTTTTGTTTAAATTCGTTATAAGCAAGCCATTTATATTCTTGTATTTTACGAAAAAATATACGAGACTAATAAATTCTAGCGAAGGTCTCTCAACAATGTATTTGATCGTGTAGAAAAGGAAACTATTTACAAACAAAACATTTAATTCGACTCTGGTTTTATTACCCACTGTGTAAATTGTGTTAACAATGTTTAAGTTTGCCTACCTAGCCTAAACCAGATTAAGAATTGAATCATATTATCTGTGTCTTAACTGAGGCGTAAATTCCTAGTTCGACATAATATAACGCTGTAAAAAATAAAAAAAGCCATGAAACGTTTAAGTCTCTCTCGACCTGATTGTGTACCATTATTCAGTTGTTTAAAGGGTACACGCAAATCTTTGTGGAAGATTTTCGAAGTATTATTGGGATCAAGGCGGTAAACAGCCGATATATCATGTCGAGAGTGCTATTGCCGCGTCCACATGTCTGCTTTTTGTGACGCACCGAATTTCCGCGTGAGCAACGCACTCGCGCCTTGACATTTTCCGTTTAGCTTTCGCAAATGTTGAGGTCGTTCTTTGTGCTATTTCAGGGAAATTTGGACGCGAGCCAGTCTTTCTCCTTTCGGCTATTCGGCGCAGTTCAACGCACGCCGTCTGATCCCGAAAGTTTGCACCGAAATAAGTGCAAAGCTTTTTTGTTTACCAATTCAATCTTGCAAGTACGTTGCACTTTTCTTTTGACGGTTTGACAGATTATGAACGTCTTGTGAATTTCACTTTCAGCAACGTTAAATAAAAATCTATTACTACGCATAATTTGCTTCCAGAATATTCCTCTTACAGTCATTTATTTTAGATGAACTGCGTGGGTATTGTGGAAATGGGCTAGCGTATTATTTTGGCAGGCATTTAAAATTTTACATACGTGTTCAGTGTGTAAACTTGTTTTTGTGTTTCAGTTCAAGAACATGACTCAACTGGTAAAACAAATTCAGTAAGTTTCCATGAATAAAGGATTTTACTCAGGAATATTTCGGGATAATGGTATCTTTGACATTACGTGTTGCTATATCCCTTTGTCTTCATTCAACATCTAATAAAAACAGGCTAAATTAACTGCATTGTAATCCTGGCATTGCTTGGTGTACAGTGTTCACTGTTAATATTATCATTTATTTGAACGTTAGATCCAAGAATGATGAATAAATTTTTGGAGGCAAAGATGATTTTGATAATGTAATGGACGAATTAACGTTTTAGAATGAAATGAACAAAATGGATTTAATTCAAAGTTACTGTAACATACTTAATTTGTGAACATACACACGGATTTTCACACATAAATTAAATGAAAATACATAAAAGTAATGTTTAAACAACGACTTTATTTACACTTAACAACGATAAAGACAACACTTTGTAATGTTTATTTCAGTTCTAGACACAAGCCCAAAATTATAGCAAAAATGTTTAAAATTCGGCCAAATATTTCCTTAGACTTACTATGAACGTACATATTCTTTAGAATGTATTTACATGATATATGTTACTCTTTCCTTCTGCCCTTTCTCATATTTACTTGGTATACATATCAGAATAGCTACAAAATATTTATACTAGATATCCTAATAAAAATACTATGTAGTTAATTTCACATGACATTGATAATAGAACTTCTTTCTTCTTATTCTTTTCCTTTACTTCCTCAAGTCTTTTTTAAATGAGGGAGATAATGCCCATTATAAACAAATAGTAGGCAAGTATCCACAATTAGGTATCAAATGTAGGCCGAAAATAAAATAAATTATAATATTTCAGCATACTATACCAATGAATATGCCATATAAGTTAAATATCCTACTGCTAAGTATCATAAAAATTGACTGTTGAAGTAGTAAATTGAACATAAATTATTACAAACAAAGTCCAATTCTTAAGATTTAGATTGACTTATTGAAACTGAAAGTACATAGTAATTTTGTTAATAATTAGATAGACTTAAAAAAACTAAACGACATGTTAATTTTGTAGATAATTAGACATTTCAAGAGCGAAAAAAACTACTTTATCGTTATGTTACATTAAAACATTTTACTTTTTTAAGAATGACTCAACAACAGCAATGTAAGAAAAGAGTTTCTAAAAAAAAGTTTCGTTGATTACCTAGCTTTAAAAATAGGTTAATGTCTTCAAGAAGGTTCGGGTTTTTGTGCCAGTTGTGCCGCCGCGCAACAATGCAACATGAGAGCGGTTAATGCGCATGCGCGAGAATCGTTTTCTGTGGTGGCCGCTGCTGTGTCGGTGTTTGACAACTCCTCACGGACTGCTGTTAGCTGTCAATGAATAAGAAAAGAATTAGCAAAAAAGAACCGAGGAGAATAATGGATGTAAATGAGGCCAATTAAAAAATATCGTTGAAGGGGATTGTTTCTGTTTATCCCGTTTAGACGTAGTATTAAAAGATAAGATTTACCATGTTGACTAAAAGCTAAGCAAAAGAACCATAAACAAAATTACCATGTCATGAATTTGTTGTTGTGTCAATTTTCCCGCTAAATCAGGCGCGGATTCTCTCGCCGCAGCCAACATGGCGTCGGGTGGTAAGGCGCTACGAAGGGCCGGTTGTAATATCGACGGTACTCCATTGCCTGATAGCCATGCAGCACCACAAGATGTGAAGGGGTTTCCAGTAGGGTCCAATGATTGTTTGCTAGAATCAAAAATATGAGTAATGAATGATATATGGTACAAAATAAAGGATTCTCTTGCCTAATTTTGAAAAGTATGGTAACAAATAGCATGACATGATGACATTTTCAAAATTGTGATATTATGTGCCAGAAATAATTATATTATATTATTTTAAAATAAGGTCTACTAATTTCTTTAAATTATAGTCAGTGATAATCCACCACTATATCGACTGTGTCAAGTAAAAGTATTTCAATAAAAAGTTTTACCGGTAGACGCATGAAAGAACAGCCAATAATAAAATACTCTTTTTGTACAGGTATCATGAAAATATTCTTTCATAAACTGGTAATTGGTTTGCTGAAACGGCTCAAAGATTTTATTCAATTTTCCTCTATCAAATGAGAGACAGTATTCATCAACCGTATCGTGTCAATTCCGGTAGTTACTTGAAGCTATTTGTTTACTTGATCAGGCTGTCAATCAAAGCAAATGCCTAAGTATAAAATTTAACAGTTTTTATATCGCCTCGTGAGTTTATAGCGTCTAAAAAAACGGTTCGCACTGCTGAGATCCCAGGTCTCGAGTATTCTGCGCCCAAAAGCTTTGTCAATTTGATGAATAATTAATTTTAAGCTTTTTTCATAATTTTCACTGTTGTGTTGTAGGTTTTTTTTTTTCAATATGAGTAAGGCGATAAAGATTCAGAATCGTATAAAGTGGCGATAACTAGTCTCCGCATATCCCCTTTCGAAACTAAAAGAAGTAGCATTAAAATACGTCTGCATTATTAATGTTTATAAGACAATCGCTTACCGCGGCGTATGGCTAGGAGACGGTGGCAAAGATCTTGAAGAAGCACTGGACCTGGGGGCTGATAAAGAATTGGCTGAACCTGCTCTTCTCAGGCCTGCTACTAACGCACTCATAGTTCCTCCACCTGAGGGAACCATAAAAAAATACATAGAGTATACCATAGAATAAAACGTGCCATATGATTTTGTATAGATAGATTGGTTTCTGGGAATGCTATACATGGTTTATGAAGTTTAAAGATGACTAAGAGAAGGGTTTTTTTGTGGAGGGTATTGTGTTGAGAAAAGTTCTTCGTGTAGGTTACATGTTTGTTCTTAATTCATGGTTGAAACGTGTTTAAGGTTGTTAATATCATTAGAGTACCCGCCACATAAGGTGGCAGTAGCCAAACTTGGAACTAAATTTGACGTTTCCGCCATTGCATGTTATTTTGTATGAAAGGTAAATTTAGTATTACCAGCGTTGTGTTTTTTGCCCACTCTTTGTAATTTTTATGTTTGTTAAGGGTGATTATAATAAATTGATTTCTGGAGTTTCTTGTTAGTTCTTCTCCAAGGGTCTCCGCTGAACTTCTTCTTCTCTATCGTTACGCTCTTATCAGAGCGGTCGTGGTCTTCATGACGTGGCATCTTGAGCAGCCGAAATGGTTGGTGAACTAACCTCGGTAAAAATATGTAAAGACAATGCTCAGTGCCATGTTTGAAATAGTTTTTTTACATACATACATACACATCACGCCTGATTCCCTGTAGAGGGGTAGGCAGAGATCACGGATCCCCATTTGTCCCGATCCTGACAGACCACTTTCGCTTCATTGACATTCATACATTCTCTAATACACTCTCGGCGGTTATAGGTACTCCTAACGTCACCTTTTTTCAATATAGCGTCTATCTGACTGTTACATATATGTCTTATTAGGCCGGCCCCTACGTAACCGCCCTTCCACTTCACTCATATATATTCCTTTTGTCAATATATAGTTTTTTTAATTTGTACTTAGATCATAAAATAACTTTCAAAGAGAGCTTATGATAGGGCCTATTTTGAATAAAAATATTTTGACTTTTGACTTTGGTATATTAATTTGTTTTATTTGAGTTTATAGCTCTGCAACCAAAGATCGTTACAAATGAAACCTCAATATAATGTATCGAGCCGTATGGCACAGTGAGTGCTAGTTTTGGCGTGTTTACTGGCAACACTGGATTACGCGACTGTGGCGACGCCTCCAACTGCCACCTTATGTGGCGGGTACTCTACGTTCATAAATTCCATAATTAAAAGCGGTTAGGATTTACTAAAATAATTTACATCATTGCATATTAAAACAATGACACAATTATTTGTTCTTTAATCTCTTTATAATGCTTATTTAAGAGCTGGTTACAAACAGACACAACATTATAAGTTGTAATCTGATTGCCAAATCTCATCAACACAATGGTTAGCAGTAACATTAGACTACTGGGGGTCTTGTAATACATTTTTGTTGATTGGGTAATAGAGGTGCTAATTGGGTTTGAAATATACTCGGTTTGGCGATGGGTAAATCTGGGTTAGTCACGGTGAAAGTGTTTTATTGATGGGTTTGGATGACTGATTGTCCTTGGTTACGTTGAGATTACATTGCAAACAGAGCGTTAAGGATTTCGTGGTATATGCTAACGTCACACTCAAGAATTTTGCTAATAAGCGTGTGCTGAAAATTTTAACGGTTTAAGCAACATGCAACTAATGTTAAGCAGAACACGTGAGCTAAAAACTAAAGGAACTGATTTATAACAAAGGTCTAAAGAACATAACTGCAATAAACATTTATTGATTGATTCTAAAATAATCGCTTTCAATGTCTAAAAGTGTTATTTTTCAAAGCATGAATGATATTGTATCAGTCTCATACTAGATTTTTTAAAAAACAGCAAAAATCTGATGTTATAAACTATCTTTACGCATTTTTTTATCAATGAATATATTATTAGCTATCGATGGATGGATAGACGGATATCGTTCATCAAGACCTTTGTTTAGATAAAAGCATACAAGATATCGCTAAGAACCTACGATCATTGGTGTATTCGATACTGGAGATAAATGTTCCGTTTCACCAGCACTCGATAATATCGTCTGTACAGAAAAGATAATAAAAATCAAGCTCCTGTGATTCACATTACTTGCAAATTATGAGAACAAGGCTCTTAAATGATAAGCTTAAGTCTTTGCTTTTAAAATTGATATAAAAAATTAAACAATTTAATCTACAAGTAATTTGTTTAAGGTAAAATTTGGCAGATTTTTCGTAAAGTGCATTTTTGAATAGACATAAATATCTAAAACAGCGTTATTAATTAGTGCACAAGAATTATAAAAACTAGTTTAAAATCTTAAGTAGGACACTATTTAAAACAAAATGTTTCTCTGTTGTTATTTATTTAAATGAACAAGAGAAGAATGCAGTCTTGTCTTCATTGAGTACTTTTTGTTTTAAATAGTGTAAGTAAAAAATTACTCAAATAAAGTAATCAAAGACTTTTTATACAACATCGCTAAATAGGTGTACCAAAAAGTTTAAACCAACCTTCTTCGTGAACATCAAGTGAATCTTTCCTGTCATATTCATCTTCGGAATCAGGGTCCACCAAGGCGTCAGTGTCTGTTGTGATTAGTTCCGGTGGAGCGCCACCACCTATGGATGTATCTGGTGGATATTAAATAAAAAGTAAATATATGTAACCAATGCTATACCAATAGTCTCAGTTGAATTGTTGAATAACGGTTCTTATTCAGAGTGTTAATTGCCTGAATTGTTAATAATGGAATAACCTATGTATTCCATTCACATAACTTATGGTTTATGTCGATGTTAGTCATTGAACCTTTACATTATTGTGGAGTTTACGTTACTGAGAATTTGTAAACTACAGCATCTTAAATTTATTTATATTAGAGTAGGTATATATAATGTTGGTTAACTCACATTTTGAATTATATCTAAAGATTACCATTTTTGTTCCGTAACGAAACTTGTAATTTACTCAAACATTATAACTTTTTACATGAACTAAGAATCTGACTCAGTACTGACAATATCAATAATGACTCATTCAGGAAAGCCCAGCACAAAATTGGAGAAAGTGAAAACAAGATATTGAATCATTTGATTCACTAACTGCAATGTGTTCAACGATGCGTGAAAATTGAGAGTGCGCAATACTTTGATGATTTGGACATTTTTGTTAAAGCGTTACTCACATACGTAGCTATTACTAAACTTTATAAATGCTCTTGGGAAATTATTGTAGTTGAGATGACGACATTGTTCCTATTTGGTTATCAAAGGTATCTTGTAGTATTTAGTGGCTGTGTATTTTAGAGTTAAGTAGTTCTTTTCCAGACATTAATAAAATTATATGAACCGATTTTTTCTTGACATGCTGTAAGAGGCGTTATACCAAACGAGAATGCTATCACTGCCTTTTTTCTCAATATGCAAGAGACGAATGAATCGTACTAAGCGAGTTGATAAATCGAATGGATTGATGATTTAGCAACATTGCACCAATTAACTACCATATCGATACTAGAAGTTTTGTTCTCTACACGTGGAACGGAACTGTATGGTTGCAATGATATAGAATGTCATGCTCTATACCGGATACCACACGGTTCATTTAGGTTATTATTCTTAGTTGAACATTTAACATAGCAGTTGAATCCGAAAATTATTATTCAAACTTGTATAAATACACGTTCTAATTTCGACTTTCGAATTCTTAGTACTCATACCTAGCAATTTATTTTTCCGGCAGTGAATTGGCCAGTATTTTCGCGCCAACACGAATGAACGACCTCATTATAACGTTTTCGCTTTGTTTGTTTCCTTAATGGCCAATGTTGACATACCTACGTCAAAGATTTAAATTTAAAATATTACTGCGCCTTACATATTCGTGTTTACTTTTCTAACAATGGAAAATTGGTTTCTCGTACAAGCGGTATATTACGACGTAGTTCTGAATCGTGTTATTTCTCTGAGCTTCTATTATTTGTTTTGAAACTATGTTTACGCACATAAACACACTTTCAATAATATGGTTTTTAATATAATTCTTACTCCATTCTAATTTTGCTATACAAACGGAAAGGTAGCTATGCGGTGTATACAGTTGCTGTTTTTGTTAAAACGGTATCGAAAATGACGTTCGTTTTCAAAACAAGCTCTTACAAATGACAATTTGGGAAAATTTCAGTCACCACATACACATCTTTTAATTAAAAAAGAACGCAACCAACGCATATTAAAAACTGTTAGCATAAAATGTATATGACAAAATTTTGGCACAGTGAATCGTTGAATTTAAGCTCTTTGTTAAGAAGATTTTATAGCTGCTTTTTGAATAAATGTGTTATAATTAAATATATGGCATACCCTTTAGTCATGGATTAAAAAGTCAATGGACTGTGCTAAAACGAAAAATCGGTTTTTGTTGTCTGAATACTCATTTATCTGAAATCTATGTTTAATCACGCGTTGTTTATATTTAAAAACATTTTTATCTAATGATATTGATCTTTTAAACACATCTAGTATCATCGTTTTTTAAATGACTATACCTATATTGAATACTATTCTTTCTGTCTATTACACTAAAAAGAAAGTAGAAAGACACTTTTATATTTAGCTTTTGTTTCCACCACTATTATAAGTTCTCTTGAAAACCGTATTTATCATAAGAAACACATAGTTTTAGTAAATATACACAATCTCAGCAAATGAAAAATTAATACTCCGTCGGGAATCGAACCGGCAATGATCCGTTTCACAGTAAGTTCAAATCTTCACTGGATTCACACAACGTGCCAGTTGGGAACTTAAATAGAATGAAACTGAACAACTAGTAGGATTATTATATGAGTGCATTGCGTACCCTACGTATTTATTTTCAGTATTTGCAATAAACACTGGTGGAGAATCGATAAAATGAAGAAGTTCAATACTAGTGGCTGCATTCGTGTGACAAGTGATCGTGGCACCCTTTGGATACAAACATGCGCATTTACAATCGCACAACCTGTTCGCTGTAATCAGAGATTGAATGTCTCTCATCAACAAAGTTTTTTGATGGACAGTTGAAACCCAGATTTTACTTGACAATACCTTGACGCCTAATACAAATATTAACTATTGCCGTGCGAAATACAATGTTTTAATAGCTAACATTGGACTGCTACACAGTCATTGGTTGTAGTATATATTTCGAATGCTTACTAGCGCTATATACCTCATAGATAATTGTAAAACTTAATTCAAATCAAACTCACCACGATCTTTGGGCACACATGGAGAATTTTCTTGACATTTCACGACACACTTCTTGTGACAGCATAGCCCACAATTGCGGCACTGCATTGCATCTTTTAACCATATCTAAAAAGAAACCAAAAAAGGCTTGAATTATAGTCTGTATTCATCTGGACGTGGACCAGAACCGTGTTGAGTGGTGCAAACTGAAGGAAACCTACACCAAACTGGTCGAGAGTGGCTGAGAAGAAGAAGAAGATTCATCTGGAACTCCAATGTTCTACAAAGCGCATCTCGAATCGTGAATATTAATGCTATGATAATGAACCCTTAATTCCCTTAATAAACTTTAGGACTTAAATATAAACGTAGTTCTCTTAACTATCTGATTTATAAATAATAATGTAAATATAGTTCTATGCATGGTTATTATATTACGCAAACTCTGTTATGAAATAGACCAGAAATATGATTGATCGGATATGATGACCCTACCAACTACAACTTGTTTTGCCCAGCTAAATAATTATTTATTTATTGTTATTCAGTGACTATGAAATTAGAAATATATTTTGTAGAATGGATAAAAACAAAAACACGAATGATATAAAACAAAAAAATACAAACCTTTTTATTACAAAAGTCACACTGCGTAGATCTATGGAAATGAGTCCGTACAAAGTCATGGGCTGTCCTCACAGTCGGTTTATTCTTCACTGGCGTTTCCTTATTCTGTTTCTGGGTAGTCCTGGGAGTGTTAGCACCTTCCCATTCCCAGCAAACGAGGGCATCTCCGAAACATAGACAGGGTTCAAAACCAGCGTGAGAAGAGAGTTTGTGTGTTTTACTGTAAAAAGAATAAATATGATGAAATATTCTCGTACGAGTTGACTAAGAAAGAACTAATTATCAATAGTAATGCGGCTTAGCTCAGTCGTTAGAGGCTATACTATGTTATCAGTCCTCTGACTGTCCCGCAAGGATTCATGGTCGTAAAAGCGGTTGTATTTTATTATTTTTAAAATAAACAAAACATCTCTAAAAATTTTGAACGTAAATGGATGATATTTTTTTCTTTTCTGAAGACATTTGTCTATACTGTGGCAGCAAAAAATAATTTTTAAAATCATAGTCTTACCTAAACTTAATATCGACATCTGGTGGTAGAAACTGGTACCTCTTCATATGGTGCGGTACCGTTGAATCCTGACATTCGCCTAACAACACCGCTAATGGAATATTCAAGTACCCAAGCAAAATCTCTTCCTTTTCACCTGGCACCGTAGCCCAGACATTTATATTAAGATATTTATGATTCTCATTAAGCTTAAACTCCGTTTCTTCTTCCAAAGTAATTATAGGTTTCAAAGGCGCGCTTTTGGTCCAGAACATTTGACAGATCTCCACATGTTCATTGTGTCTAGGGCCTCCTATATCTTGTTCCGGTTCAAACACTTCCTTACATTCTGAGGAATCTGTTCTTATAATAGGTATCTCATGTTTGACTTTATTAGCTTGTTTTAGCGGTGTGCTAGAACCAGAGTTTGAAGGGGTACTACCGGTAGAGCTATCTGAAGATTTGTTTTCAACGGAGCACCGTCGTTTGCGGAGGCAATAGTTACTAGGACTACTTGAGGGGTCGGCTTTGGACGTTTGGCGGACGGGTTCGGTTTTCTTTGGGGTTTCGTTGTCGTGTTGAGGTTCAATTGACTTAGACGGGGAATCGGTTTCCTGAAAAAGTTTTTTTTTTAATTATCTGAAATATAAACCATTGGCAATAGATAGTTAAGCAAGTTAATAGCATGTTAGTAATGTTTTCATCAATCAATCTATCTATTTAGTACTAATTGATAGCCAAATATAAGTTCAGCTTACGTTACATACACTGTTATAGTCATATCTTAGATTGTTTTAATTTCTTTGTTATTTATGACATTACAATTTAAATTATAGATGCGTACAATATATCATAAGTCTAATATGTATAATATATCATAATCTAAGTAAATTGAAAGTCAATAAATTGAAGGTGAACTACAAATTATTGGTTTTATTTACCTGAGCGTTACTCTTAGACGCAGCCACTCTAATGCCCTGCAATCTCACTCCTTCCATAACTTCACTGACTCTTCTAAAAGAGAAGTTGGGTCTCATCCGTTTTGGTTCGGAACTTTCTTCCCTTTTCACTGGAGAATTGCCTCCTCGTCTTATTCTTACTGTTACTGCTCGACGTTCTACTATTTTCAATAGTTTGCCCACCTGAAATAGATTTAGAAATACATAATTATTGTATTAGTATTCAATCATTAAAAAAAAAGGATAGCTGGAATCTAGTCTGTATAATTGTGGTCTAGTATGTATAATAAGAAAAAACAGGACAGCCTGCATCCTGATGTGTTACTTTAGAAATTTGGGTCACAATAAATTGTTTATGAAAAGAATTTATTTCAATTGATCTTAGAATTTAACTAAGTACTTCAAAACAGGCAGCCACTTGTTATGTACATAGCACAATCTTTTATGGAGACAATGTGACATATTCGGTAACGATGATCCAAAACAACCAAAATTCTTCTGAAACTTGTTAAACAAACTAAACTAACCTGAGCCACATTATTCACAGGCTTATTATCGATAGCCAAAACGATATCATCTCGTCTCAAATCAGCTCGGTAGGCGGGTGACATTGGTACCACTGTATCCACGAGAACCACTCCCACTCCTTGACAGCACACCAAGCCTAAGGGACCTGTCACTGATGGTATTATGATGTCCAGTACCAACACGCCTCGACGGAGGGAAACCTGAAAGATTAGAAGAAAATAGGAACGCTGTATGTATGTTTGGAAGTTCTCAAGACGTTGAGTGACTTTTATTGTAGAGCACAGCTAGGGATAGACTCTTCGTGTTTTTCAGAGACACTGACTATGGCCAAATGTCTTCCTTTTAGACTTTTAGTTTAATTAGACTTTGTTATTTACATACATATTACTTTTTTATAATTAAATAAAGCTTTGCCTGAAACTCTACCTCTCAGTTTGCTAAGAAATAGACAACACTGACACCAAGTAAAACAAATCAGTTGCGTAAGTATACAATTAATTTAAATTTTAGTAATTCAAACGGGATATCATACCCAACGCCGAACACAATTGAAATAATACAACAAGCCATATAACTTACCCATCCATGCGAATCTACCGCCACAGCCGCTCTAACATTGACTGAGGGGCCAGACCAATACAGTCTCGTTATTTCGATCAATCGTACGGTGAGCTTTCCATTGGGACATGACCCCTCATCCCCATCAGCACTGCCTGGCTCTGATTTCGGGAAGAAAGGCTTGTAACTGGAAATGAGAAAGTCTTTAATACTAAATATGATGAAAGCATTCTTACTTTTTTGTATCTTTTGTAAATATAAACTATTCAACTTGTAAACAGCTAGCGTTTTATAACATTATCTATCTCAATTCAAAAATTATGGTGAAACTAAAATTAAGTATTTACTTATGCAAATCATTGTAAAGTTGACTGATTAAATGTATTCAAAAACATTATTATGTTTGCAGCGACACCCAAACTCCGAAATAACTTTGGCTTTCATTGAGAAGGTGATTACGTCCTGAATTATCATAATTAATAATAATCCTAATCGTAGCTAAGACTTCCCTGTTTTCTTCATTGTCTTTTGTAAAATCACCGAAGGAATACAATCTAAGTTTATTTGTTTATGTTCTATTAGGGCTCTGTTCTAGATCACCAAGAAGACATTATGTTTCCAAATTTCTATCCCACCCGAAAGGGAGTAAACGACGCTAATATTACATGTATGCATGTAGTGGTTTGTAATAACTGTTTAAACACACTTACCGAATTTTATAATTAGGTAACGTATGCCGTTGGGCAACGGCTCGTCTGATATGAGCCGCAATCATAGCAGCTAGTCTTGGCTTCAATTGTCTTCCTTGGAATCGACCTCGGACCCTCAATTCTAGTCTAGGAGGCGACTCAAAGGCCAGAGCCCAATGGGTGTAAGGGTTCCTTCGAAACATCACTCGGACTACGCCACTTAAGCTTTCCACTGGAATTGAATAGGCCAATTAATCTTACTGTAACAGTCCACTGCAGGACATAAGCCTCCTTAAGGGTACGCCTCATAACGCGATCATAGAATGGTTTTTCAGAAGGTATTGTAGATTAGCTTGAATCTACATTAAAAAGCTTAAGAGTTTAGATGTTGGATAATGATGGATTAAGGCTAAATGATGATGATGGTGATGGACTAAGGGTGTCAGTCTAAGTTAGACGTACTATCTAGCTACTAGAGACTACTAGACTACTAGAGACTATAATCTTATTTAATCTTATTTTTTAGTATTTTAATTAAAAAATTGCCTGAATTTTAGTTTTTAAGGTAAAACTAGAAAATATGATTTATAAAGGTCTAAGTGAGAAGGTTTCTAAAAATGGAACCATCCACGAATAATTTACAAATTTTTGCAAGCCTACTTACTAGATATAATTTTTCGGTATCTTTAATAAAAACTAATCTTACCAGTAATAGAAACATTAGCAATCTTCCCCAACAGCATGACTGCGTCAATATCAATGGTAAAGTTGCCATCATAAGTCAAATCAAAATTTATTTAAATAATTTGAAAAAAAAAAAAAAAAACTTTAACACCTAAAATGTATGTTATAAAATTTTAAAAAAAGTAGTACATCGATAATTTCCTTTTAAAAACAGACAAAAAACAAGATATTTTATATTATAAGAAAAATATTATTAAAAAATTAAGAAAAAAATAATATTAACAAAGAACAATAGTCTAAAATCCTACAAAACAAAGATAAAAGTTTTTAAAAAAAAATTGTCTCGATAAAACCTTTTTTTTCTTGCGGGGAAGTTTCCGAAGACTAGTAATAAGTGGGTCGGAAGTTAATAAAAGTCTGTTGAGTAAGTCTGTGTTAGCTTTTACTATTTTTTGTACATCACGTTACACATCCTTTGATGACGTCTAAAACCTAAATCTGCCAAGGTCCGCAAATGATTTTTTAATTTTTTAAATAAGACACTATGAGCTTTGATTTAAGGTACGTGTCGATATTCGCATGATGTCGCAATTTTTTGTAGGTCCATGCGCGTAGATCCAAGGACTTGAGTCTTGCAGTGTCCTCTTCTAGTTCTCCAGATACAAGTCTCAGGTTTGTTAACGAGGGAAATTCACTGCCAACTTCTAGGGAACGAAGCTGAAAATGTAACAGGTTTTCAGATGATGTTACTTCGTATATAGAGAAAGAATTATGTTTTTTTCGGCCACCAATTCGTTAGTTTTGCATATCGTCTACCTTAACCGCGATAGTTAAGTAATGGTCTAACAATGTTCATAGTATAATATACATATACATATGTACTACCCTATCACAGTATTTTTTAGAAGGTCCTCAAGAGGTTATTAACTATTATGTTATAATATAAACTAACATTAATGACAGTGAAACTTTGCTTTTTATGCGGCTAAAAAAATCAAAATCACCTCTTCAAAGTCCAAGACCCAAAGAAACCTATTTTTTGTCATATAGTCAACAAAGAACGTGAAAAATTACTTGCTATTTCCAGGGGAAAACATCTACCTGTTTACGAGTACTGTATGCCTGATTAGTCAAAAATAATTACCGTTAAAGATTCAAAGATCTTGCCGCTAGATGTCTTAGTGAGTAGTTCAGCAAGTTCGTTTGTCATCCGGCGTCTTAGCCAGCGGGTGTCAGCGGTGCTTTGCTGGAATATGAACTGCAGCATCGCATTCAGAGCGCCTTCAGGGGTAGAACCAGCATTTCTGGTTAATTCTGCGAGGATTTCCTGAAAATAACGGATACGTGAGTGCGTTTTATCCTTAACAACGATCTAATACATAAAATAAATATAATAGGGAATATAACATTCACGATTCACTACGACACGTATAGAACTCTTGAATAATATACAGCATTGGAACCTAGGACCTTTAATAAGAAGTCGGAGATGTTACCCACTTGGCTACAGACACTAACAAAATACATAGGTACATTAACTAACAAATAAACTCAATTGAACACAAACAACTTAGTACGAGTATTTATCTCTGTTACTTTATCTCCGATTCTATAATTCTATACAATCCTATCAATGATGCTGTAGATGGCCAAAAGTATTTTATGCTTCTATTCAAGAATGGTAGAGTAAAATTCGATGAAATTGATTACAATAGTGAGTTTTAGTACCGTGTTCCTTTTACGTATACAATCATCGTCATATAACTTACCGGAGGTATCGTAACAGGGGTATTGATATGTTCAAAATTTTTCTTCTTCTCAAAAGGCCTTAGGAAATAGACCAGTAATCCTAGGGGTACAAACAAAGCCACTACAGCACCGAACAACGCAGACAGCAATAGCCAGATCCAGTGGGGCATTTTACAATGCTTTCTTTGCTTACTGAAATAAAAATAAAATAGAGTATAAGTAATATTCATTCACGAAAGTACCATCACAATGGTTGAGATGCATTTGTAATTTGTTCTAACAGCAATTAGTTATTATATGTACGCCAAAATAGAGTCCCAACCCAAACCTAACCTTTGCTATATTTTGGTGTACATTTCATCATTTTTTATTAGCTTTCAATTATTTTAACCATGATAATAATATTTGGACATTATTATGCTAATTGAACTAGCCCCTTGGTAAGTACATTTAAGACTTGTGTTAAGAGTACTAGTCAACGTATATTTATGAAATGTATACATATTATATATAGATAAATACATATATAGCATATATAATCAACGACCAGACTAGAAAGCATTAGAAAAGCGTAGTTCTTAACTCTGCCTCCACCGGGAATGAAACCGGGACCCCATGATTAGCGTTCAGGTGTCTAACCGATCGCACCACGGAGAGGTCGGTTTTGCATTAATTATTATGGTATCTACATGAATAAAACAACAAATAAAGTACAAATAAGTCAATGGGAACAGTTTTCTTCCTTGAAAGTAAGTAAATTACATTCAATCTAATGAGACATTCTAATCTGCTGTTGTTTTAAATGTACATAAATGTCACGTATGGAATGCTTAAATGCAGTAGTATCTGAAAGTATGAACTTAACTAAATCACAAAATCCCTACAGTTATTTAACTTACGACACAATGAAACATTACCATAATGTGCTAAAAATATTCAAACCCTCTGAAATGTCTAAGTAGACTTTTTACGTACCTTAAGATAGGTAATCTATTATTAAAGCCTGAGAGCAACAGGGGAAAATCAGCAAATGTAATTTAACATTCACGAAGAATAAGGAGCTCGAACAAGGTATTACAAAGAAAAATACGAGTTCCGCTTTTACATTTCTTTTCCCAGAAGTGCCTAATGTATTTTTTTAACACCAGAGGTACGTAATGTAATTTTTTCACATACAAATTTAAGAGAGATGTATTGTAATTTTAAGGAACGCATTTTAAGTAGATATGCATGGATATATTAATAGTAATATAGTATTATATTATCTGTGGTAATACTATTCGTGTTTAAAGGTCCTCCAGTCTTATTTGATTATGATTTCTAAAGATCTATGTATTTGTTGTTTTTTAAAGCATAATAAGGTCGTTAGGAGTCCCTTTTTCACGTAGAGAATTAATTAAATACTCATGATTAAATATTGTTTTCTTGCATTCCTATAATTTATAAGACTTACTATATGTCCACAGAATTATCCTTGTTCTTCGTATTATATAATGACTAATTGTATGTCCCGTGCTAGTCTGGAACATAATAACAATCCTAACTAGCTGCCGTTCTTCCCGGTAAGAGACGACCAAGGGACTAGGGGTAAAGGGATCAATTGGACGTTGAGTTAGCAACCTGACACAAATGTTACATATAACATCAAAACCCTAATATTCTTGCTAAAAAAGATCTCATATAAGCCACCAGCCCTGTTTAAACCATAGCCTAGTATAGTATTATATTATCTGTGGCCTAGTTTAAGCATTTATATACGCGTTTGTTCCATTACAAACAATCATAGTAGAAATAACAATACCATCTACTAGTATTGAAACAAAAAGCACAGAGCTCGAATACAACTGTCCCACTAATCAAGATACCCACTTGTTCCTAGTCAAACTCACTATTCACGTAGCAATGGGGTGGGTGTGCGATTGACATGCAAGGCAGTGTTCTGTTCCGATTTCCCGACAACTCCGCGTCTGTTAAAACGTGCTCTTGCATTCGTTAGCGAGGTCGACTCGTGTAGAATGATATTGTTTATATACAGCAAACACTTTCGCCATTTTGAAAAAGGATGACGTTAGAAGTACCTATAACTGCCGAGTGTGTATGAGAAGGTGTATGCGTGTCAATGAAGCGAACGTGATCTGTCAGGATCGGGACAAATGGGAATCTGTGATCCTCTACAATCATCCACAGGGAATCAGGCATGATGTGTATATATATACCATCGCGATTTACACTTGGCGGGGTAGTAAGAGATCCTACTGAGTATCTTTGTAGTAATGCAATGTATGTCTTTAGTAATTCTAAGGCTCCATGAACACACTTTTTTGCGTGACTGATGATAATACACCATGTAGATTTTTTAAGCACTGACATAATTTATGTATACCTAGTTAGTACTAGTATATATCGATTAATGTCAAGCCCCATGCATATTCAACACGTGTTTCTCCGAATTAAAAGTAACCCCACTTCAGTATTTCAATTGGAGTTTTTTTATTAATTATACCTGGACTTATTAGTTGGGGTTTACTGAATCAACCGAAAAGAACAATGTCCTTTAGTTATATTATTATATAATTTGTTGTATCGAGCTTCTAAGGGGCCTAAATTAATGCGAACGAGCTGCTTTTCATCCCAATATATATGCCGTAGAAGCGACTAAGAGCCTGTGAGAAGAAAGCAGTCATAAAGCGGTTAAATGTTAAGCATACTCAACTCAATAATTAAAAGAATTATAAAGTCAAATCTATATTATTAATATTATGAGAACAGTATTTTTTGTAACAGAATTTCGTGTTCCATTTAAACATTATTTTTGTTCTTCATCTCTTTCGGGAAGTCTACAAAAAAAAGTTGTTTTTATCCCCGAGGTTCTGATAGGAAATACGTTCGAAAATCAAAAAGAGAAAAGAGCTAATGCGATGTGTGTGTGAATTGCAATGATATCCGCATCGACTAGCCTATAATCACCATATAACTGATGCGTTAATAAATATTGACTGTGCTCATAACCAAACATATGTCCCAGTGATTAATTATTGATATTTGAATCGTTTCACGGCGTGTATGTTTATGTTGTAATACTCTGATAGTTACTTAACGCGACAGACATGCTATTACTATTGTATTTAATTGACTTCACAGTTTTGGAGATGGACAACTTGTGACTACCCTGCAATAGATCACGACCATGATATGGATGTTTATGTTTAGTCTTACGCGATTAGTTGATATTTATAAAACAAAACATACATTATTAAGTTACTTATAAAACATAATAAACCGATACGCAGTTTAACATTTTGTACTATTATCAATGAAGTGAAAATAGTTGTTCAGGATTGGGAAAAATGGGGATCTGTGAACTATCTCTACCTCTTAGTAGGGAGTCGGGCAGGATGTGTATGTATGAAATGAAGTAAGAAACTAAACGCCATATTGTGATGTCGTTTAATAATTGTGTGGACGTTATCAATAAACGTCTAATACTAATATAGACTATAATGCCCTAATTGTGAAATCATGCCAAAATTATACGTATTTATTTTCCATGAATTAGTACAAGGTGCATGGGACTAGGGACGTACAGGTAATATATGAAAATAGATAATAAATAATCTATTAGTGACAGGGAATAATCGTATTATGTGACTGTATTATGAATCAAATGAATTTTAGTACAGAACATCAAAATTTCCAAATAAATGTGCGCATTATGGATATTAAGGTCATGAAAACGTGCCTTTGTAGAAAAGCAAAATACGTTTGAGTACCACTCACCTTTATAGATCTAAATCTAAACAACAGTCAATGATAATAAAATTTACTAACAAAATTTCACTACACAACAATTGACTTTAATATTCGTATTAATAGTTAAACTATCTCCATAATATGTTTCGAAATAGATGATATCAAAAGTATTTAGTCTTGTTTTCTATTTTTTACTCTACATAGTGGATATATGGTATTTTTTTGTTCGCCGGCTGTTTCGGCAGCAAGCCGGAGCCTGGCTCACATTCTACTGCCTCGCTAAATGCTAAGGGTTGGTTCACAGGGACTGATGTAGGGAATTATTGGTTCTAGATGTATTTTACATAAATAACATTCATATGGGAAATTCAGGGAGTATATTTGTATAATTATTGTATGTATGTATATGGATGTACACCACAGGACCTACGATTATATAGTAAATCAATGTAAGCTATAAGTCTAGTATAATATCTAATTATTGTATGTATTCGTAGATTGTTTTTTCAAACATGTATCGAAGACGTTGTTTCTTTAAAGATACCAATATTCTAAACTTGACAACAAATTCGCCCTTAGATTCTACACTTACCTTTCCTTTCATTTTTTTCTTCTCTTGCACAAATCCAGGCCAATCTAAACACTTACCTCCTTGCTTTTGAACTTCACAGTTCCAGCTAACTTCGCGCATGCGCAGTACCCAGCCAACTGGGCCATGCCCAAATGCCTTCCGTAGACCACTCTGAATTATGGCCAGGAGTTGCTTGACGAAGATTTAATGGTAGCCGGCTTAGGCTAATGACGTTTCATGAGTAGGGGTCGAGTTTTTAATGGTTTTAGATGATATCTTTATGTAATGGTTAATTATGTATTTATCTATCTTTGATTAGTACATATTTCTGAATATTATGTTCAATAGTATAGTGTATAGTATATCAGATAGTACCTACCGTTGATACAAGTTCTGAAATTAACTTACCAAACGGTTAGTAAAATTGTCATATAGGTAGTGTTCTAAAATATTATAATTATTACCTGTGCCTAGCACAGTACATTATAAATGGATTTTACAATTATATTACGAAATGATGGTAATATAAATAAGATATTAGTTAAGCGGAAATACTAGGTCAAGTTTGGGATAGTTATCTTATTATATGCCTGACCCTCAAGTGGGATCAACTGAATATGTACCTTGTGGATGTTTATATACTATCTAAGGTGACATAATTATTCCAGACGTTTTTTATTACTACTCTCTATTCAGCACACTTAATAAGCTCATACAAGAGTCTAGAATATAGGTGTTTCCTAAATTGTATAAGTAGTGTACCTTTGTTTTAAAATGAGCCTTCATTTTACCGTCGTAATGACTTGCAGGATAATTGTATGTTTGTGTCCATCACCAAAATTGCAGCGTTAGTGATTCTACTCATATGACAATTTTGCACCCACAAGTTAAACAGATAGTCACACCAAATGAGACAAGTGACAATCCGCACTATCAATTATAGACATGTTCCAAGGAATTAAATTTTACCCCACTACCTATCACGTTGGGTGCTGTCTATCTAATGAAAATATTTCAGTAGCCCATGCCTAACATGCTTTCGAATTTTCGGAGATTGGCTCTCAAGCCTCTGACTACTCAGCTAAAAGGGAATGCGTATACCCAAGTCGTGAAGAGTATGTCTTTATGTTATAGGCAGATAGTTTTTTTCAATCATTAAAAAGGTCATGGCGCGTTTGTGCGTTCACGGACTACAATCATACATACACGTCACGTTCGCAATACCCTAAGGGATAAATTTGGGATAACGTAGTTTAACATAACGCTCATTTGGTGCAACAACGTCGTAATTACATTTTTTCGTAAATTAAAGTTATTATGTCATTATGTTCGAAAAGTCTATTTACACCCGGAGAAACATCGACCGAAATGTTTTTTGAAAAATCAAACTTACTTTTAAAATGATTCGGATTATAATGAGTCTCCCCAAAATACCATGCATCGTATACAAATCTTTAATCGGCTCTCCTTTAAAAATTGTAAAAGTGTAATTACGCCATTGTTTCACCAAATGAGCGATAATTCTTCATTTATCATCTTAATTGGTAGTAAACTAAACCGCAGGGGTATAGAGATTAATTCGTCTGGGCAAACTTAACTAATACACGGAGGCTGATAATCTGTATCCTATTGAAGTAATAGGTTAATTTATGTTCTTGGTTTTGTATTTCACTGGTGGAATATACGCTCTGAATATAAAAAAAGAAAAAAAAACAATATAAAAAGAGGTGTTTGTTTAAAGGTTGTAGGATTTTAAGCCTTATGGTGTTTATTTATATTTACGCGAACACTTAGTTTAGGTTTTATTTCATGATAGGATTTGCTGGCATCTCATTTACCAATTACTTAAAAAAGCCAGTTTAGTGTCAATGTCACACTACTACTATAAGGTTTACTATAAGGAAAGCAAAGAGGACATGAATTGAATATTATGTATATTCAATGCATGTCCTCTTTCATGATCAATCCCATATGCCCATAAAATTACTACCTCCACAATTGCGGAGATGGACATCCGAACATACGAGTACCCGTATGGATTAAGGATTAATGGTTGTGAAAGTGATTTTTGTAGTTGTTTCTTTATAGCAAAAAAAAAAGATTACTGTTGCCGCAGTCAGATGTTCACGTTTATATCTCCGTAATTGCAAATATACTAATTCTATGGCCACCTTAAACCCACATGTTGACCAGATAGTCAGTACTCAATGTGACAGGTGGTTAGCCATGTCGCAATTCACAAGTACTAATTTCTGTTCGAGCAACCAGTAGGATTTCTCGCGATGTTTTCTCTCACCGTAGTATTTAATATATCTCGTAAATGTATTGTTATTACGAAAATGTTCATAGAAATTCAATAAACTTCATTTCCATTGGTACAAGCGAGATTGTAACCCTGTACCCACTCATACAGAGTCAAGACCCAAACATCTGAGCTACGTCGAATTGTCATTATATATCCACATTGTTTAATCCCTTTCGTGCTTTATAATAAAAAAACTCGAACTATTAGCATTCATATAGGCGATATGATCACTATATACGCACACGTATATTATATAATCCTGTTACGTAGATCGTTATTTCTAAGATATGAAAGGCCATTATTCTCGCCAACGTCGCCTTCAAACGACCTACCCCATTAGGCCCTATTTGTGATAAGATGCCGGTAATTCACCTAGGCACAGTTAGGTCTAGAAAGACATCTAGGGCGATTGCGCGCGCCGGATCGATATTATCATACCGGGAACATTTCAATATGCGAGTGAAAAACGGTGGGCCGGTCATGGCATGTGGGCGGAAATAATAGGTATACATATCATTACTACCTATATACATATATATATATACTATATATATATATATATATATATATATATATATATATATATATATATACTGCGTGATATATTTATGTCTCTTAATCCCTTTCACAGTCCTTTCGAGGTGGAAATTACCTTGGAGACGAAGAAATGTCTCCTTAGTATTTATATTAGGGTTGCAATGCCATCGAGTGCCATCGATTTAGAATATTGTTGACAATTTGATAGCTCATCGCCCAAAAGATTCTATTGAATTTAGGCACTAAGTCGCTCCTCGCAAGCATTATATTAACATCCTAAATAACGTGCAATTAAGTATATACTATCATTTTACAAGTTTCGGTTAGGAAGTAGAAGCGTGAATATTTAGTTATCTATGTATTAAGGTGATTTATAGGTTCAGGGAAAGATGAATTTCACTGTTGGATGATAACAAATGGGCGAAAGATAATAAGGGTGAGGAAGATTGAAAATAAAATGAGAAGTCCATTCTAACAATACGTATAAATACAGTCATATCGAAAATCTTAATAAGTATGTTCTAGTAACTGACAAGTTAGTGTATTTAGTTGCATTGTCAAAGAATCGAGGAAGATATCAGGATCCATAGTGATCTAACACAATTATTACCTACGGAATCCTTAGCGGGGAAATTGCTGTGATCTATTATTTCGGAAAGCTTAAAGAAAAACTTTATTGAAAGAAACACATCGTGAAGATATCTTTAAATAGTTCCCGTCCGATCAACTAGCAGTTAGCGTTCCATAAATGAGTTAATCATAATCTTAATGACTTAATGATGAGGGATAACATCCTGAGAAAATCTGGCTTTATCTTAGTATAGGTTATCATGGTCAGTATCGATTGCCGAGAAAGTAAACGAGAGCCGAATGCGCTGGTATGGCCATATCCTCCGCAGGAATGTAGACCACCCGGTCCAGAGGGCCTTCGCAGACATCGCAGACCGCCCGCGAGGTAGAGGAAGACCACCCGCCACCTGGTGGACAAACATGCACAAGGAGATGCAAGGCGAGAACTTGAGCGCTCAGACAAGCCAGAACAGAGCTCTATGGCGCAAGTGTACGAGGAGACCCGACCCCAGATAAACTGGGAAGAGGGTTGGACAAAGAAGAAAGGAGGTTATCATGGTCAGTATCTGTATGCGACAAGGTTTACCACCTGTCACATTGGATACTGATCAGTTAACAAAACTCACGCAAATTCAAATGGCTATTGCCACACTACAACACCTCTCATTACTTCGAAAGGGTTTACATTCGTAATGAATTTGAATGCATACAGGTTCACTTCTAAATGAGAGGAAAACCTTACGAAACCATGTAGTCATTATTAGTGTCATATTATGTGTTACAATCACTCAAAACCGGTTCAGAAATCCTCTAGTACATTCGTTATAAGGACAAAAAATACAACACAATTACTTAAACATAACATAACATAGAAAGAGAAGGACAGGGCGTCCTAAGTCCACGTGGCGTCGCTCGGTTCAGAAGGAGGCAAAGTCCATGGGACTGCAGTGGGGAGATCTAAAAGAGATTGCGCAAGATCGCCCACGGTGGAGAAACCTTCTTCGAGCCTTATATCCCTGCTAAGGGATAACAGGAATTAAGTCAAGTTAAGTCAAGTCACTTAAATATAACATTTATTAAATAAATAAACAAACATAAAAATCCGATCAAAACAGGTAACAATCTATGATTTCATTGCTCTTACTCTAACACTTACTTTAGAAGGTATACAACTATTAACACGATGACTGATCTTACTACGTAAAGAAATATTCGTACATGATTTTGTAAATAATTTATTATTTCACTATTATTACACTATTTCGCTTTTTAAGCGTCAGACAAAGCTGCTACTCCGGGCAGTACTTTACCTGTAACAAAAACATATTATTTATTATATTATAAAAAATATACTATAAATACTATAATTCAATAAGGATGCAATAATAGGTAAAATGCAGTTCAAAACAGCGCATATAACTTTGACGTTGAGTGAAACTGCGTATTTTTCGGAATTATATATAGTACCCGTGTTATAAATCGGCTTTTACATTGTGACAAAAACAATATTACTGAAAGCTATACAAAGACCTTGAAGTGTAAGTATGATCATAAACGTCTTATGGTATTTACTTCTTCATAATTTTTATGTGAAAATAGCGCTTATGTTAGTTATACTCCAACAATAATAATATCCGTGAACGACGTTATTCTTATTTCATTCAGTGGCTCACAATTGCAAGAAATTAATCGCCACATAAATCACCGTTGGCCGCTACTGAAAAAAATCCTTATTAAAGAAAAAGTTTAGCAGCTAAAAGGTTAACCAATTATACTATTCTCTCATTCGTTCACATAGACCATGAATATCTCAACTTACCCTCCAAGAGTTCGAGTGATGCGCCGCCACCGGTCGACACGTGAGACACTTTGTCCTCTGTGCCCCACTTAGCGCAACACGTCGCCGTATCACCGCCACCTATCGACAAATATGTGAACTTTAAAAAAGTTCAAAGTAAACTTCTAGAAACTTGTTTAATAATAACAAGCAAAGGCTATTGGATTGGATGTGGAAAAATAAAACGTTCATATGTATGGCTTTACACATGTATTTACATATATAAATACAAAATGGCCATTTTGGAAGTACGAAATGCGAAAACTACTTTCTTTTAATTGACATCCATATGTTACCGGCCAAACCCGATTTCAGGATAAACACTAGTGTGGCCTACTAAACTGTAAAATCTAGGTTTAGCCTAGGCCAAACTAGTTTGTCCTAAAATCGGGTTTGGTCGGTAACATATACATATTTTTTCCTCAGTATGCCGCCTTGATTTATTTATTTTATATCTATGACCAATAGGTCTCCCCGATCTCTTGAGACGTATATTGCGTAAATGCATGTTTTTCGCTTGACGGCCTTAGGTGTATTCTTCTGTATACATACTAATGTGTACAACTATTAGGAAAAGGGCTTAACCAGCATAAACCCTATATTTATTATAAATCCTACGTTCAATCCACTCCTAAAGAGATGCAAACACTTGATTATTAATACATTATATAATACTCACCAATGATAGTAATAGCTCCCTTAGCCGTGGCTTGGACCACACCGTCCATCAAAGCACGGGTGCCGCCTGCAAACTTCTCGAATTCGAACACACCGGCCGGTCTGTATTAAAACGTATACGTGTTAATTAAATGTCGTATACTAGATGGAAACTATATAAAATGATGGGCCTTCTCTCATAGTATTTGGTAGGATGTTCATAAATGATAATGACTAAATGAGGATTTTCTGCTAGAAACTTATAAATATGTATATTTGGCTATTGATTAGCTTGTGATGTGACCTGTTACCAATACCCATGATGCTGTTATAAACCCAACTGTTATGCCCAAATGTTATTATTAAATCTCTTAGGTTTAGTCCACCCGAAATGTATAGAATGATGACACTATAGTATTTCTTAGACAGCGTGCCAACCGCTTATTCTATTACAGACCCAGCATTAAATAGTAATTTCTAAAGTACATATACCTATATACTAATGAAAATACAGAGCAACATATATTATTTGCGATCATCAGGCTATTATAAGAACTAATAATTGTGCTATGCTTTCAACGCGAATAATAAAAGCGACATCAGCGCCGCCATAAATGGGACAGCTTAATTTGTCGTATGTACATATAATACTTACCCATTCCAAACAATGACTTTGGCCCTAGCAATAGGCTCTGCGAAGAGCTCTCGTGACTTGGGTCCTACGTCGAGACCCATCCAGCCTTCAGGGATGCCTGTTTCTACTGTAGCTGTGCCTACCTGCAATAACAATATACTTATATACTTGCATTCACGACCTTTAATCCCTAATCTCTTTTTCCCTCAGTGACCTGATCATATGTCTTAGGTATATTTTTAGCATTAATAATGTGGTTAACTTATTTCAATAACACTGCATTTGCAAAAGCAGTAAACCCATTATTAGAGACCGTAATATTTATTTAATATTTTTACTGAATTTATGTATCTTTTTTATTACCTGTGCATTTTCATCAAACTTGTCGGCTGTGATAAAGTCTACTGGGAGGTGAACTTTGACATTGTTCTTCTGAGCCTTCTCTAGCAACTTGCCTACGATCTTGGCTCCTTCAGCGTCGTATAGGGAATTTCCAATCTGTAATAATATATACATACATTTATTTTTGCTTTACCTGACTAATATTGCCTTTACAAAGATTCCAAAACAACAATAATAGGGGAAATATATTGTAATTTATGAAATAAAGTTTAGAATCATGTATTTAATGATCAAAACGATGGAGAAAAGAAAAAATCTAAAGAGGATTATACCTAATACCAGAATTTTAGTGATTGATTCTATCTAGCCTTTCCCTTATCTCTAATCACATCCTAAACATGTCGTATCATTAAAATTATACTATACTCTACTAATATTCTCTTTTTATTCGTAATATTCGTTTTTCATTTGTGCTGCTTCAATTACACGTAAATTAATGCAGCATTTACAAAACGTTTTCTAACTAACACCCGTTTACAAAATGTTTTTAACAAGTTCCATTTATCATCAATTACTTAAACTACAAACTTTTAATACAATCTTCATTTATTAACTTACTATAAGAAACCATTTCAAAAACTCATTACAACAATTATTCTATTACTTACAGCCATTCCCTTAGTTTCCTTGAGGAAAGTGTACGCCATGCCACCTCCAATAATCATCTCATTCACTTTGTCCAGAAGATTCTCAATCAGCTGAATCTTGTCTGCAACTTTGGCACCACCCAAAATAGCCAGGAACGGCCTAGATCGCAATAATAAATGATATAAATTTAGTAATAAGTATACATGTTACATGCTCCTGAACTTAATATTATTCTTTTTTCAACAGTGAGTAATTTTATTGTAGTAATTTTTATTATTTTATTTTTCCTTATTATATTAAGTGTAAGCTAAATCAATTTCTGTAACTATCAAGAAAATCTATAGTATGCTTTAATAATGGTAGTTATTGTGGAATGCATCTGTTTTGTGTTGTGAAGGCATTGCATTGAATATATCTAGTTATTATTCTGTATAGGCAATATAATGACAATACCTCTACACTGCTCTTGTTATTAAGAATAAATGCTTTTCTATTCTATTCTACACTGTGACATAAAACACCACCTATAACACACAGGGTGATTTTCTAGTAAAATGTGGACTTTCAGAAGTGAAAGAACCTAAGTGGTAGTCATTGAAGAGTTTTATTTCCTAAATAGCTTCCACAAGAGCCATCAAAGGTTATTCAAGAATATTAATCAATTCAACATAGCTCAGTTGTAATTCAACGTAGCTCAGTTGTTTGGGGCTTGGCTCTTTATCAGTGGGTACTGGGTTCAAATCCCGCTTGAGCATGTACCAATGGAAATGAATTTTAATGAATTTCTATGTACGTTTTCGTAATAAAAACACATTTACGAAATGCATCGAATTATACGGTGAGGGAAAACATCGTGAGGAAACCTACCTTTTCATCAAACACGTAATAGTTAGTGTTTGTAAATGGCGACATGGCTGACCACCTGTCACATTGAGTACTGACTATCTGGTTAGCACGTGGGTTCAAGGTGTCCATAGAATTACTACCTTCGCAATTGTGGAGATGGAAACCTGAACCTCTGACTACACCGCAAGGGTTAATTAATGGTCGTGAATGCATTTGTTTTTTTGTTTATTAATCACCTCTCTGGTTCATGTAAGGCCTTGGCGAAGTACTGAAGCTCCTTCTTGAGTAAGAACCCACTGGCTCTCTGCTCGAAACCCTCTCCCATCATGGAGCTGTGCGCTCTGTGGGCAGTGCCTGAAAAGACACGCTTAATTAATACAATTTAACCATATATTTTACTTCTACAAAGTCAGTTCCACATCTGCCATTATTTCCCTACTAATCTCAATTACTGTTCCCCAGCATTATATTTCCAACCTTTCATTCGTAGAATGCTAGCTAGATGCCATTCAGAATGTTGTAGGAGGCGACTTAGGGACTAGGAGTAAATAGAATCTATTGGGCAATGAGCTAGCAACCTGTCACCAATGTTCCATTTTGGCACTACAAATCCAATATGCAGGCTAGAAAGTGACCTATTAGTCAGATAGATCACATATAGAAGAATGGTGACGATATAACTACCTATAATCACCACATATGTTTGACAACTCAATAACTATAACATGATGGCAGAATGAATAGTAAATCTAATACCGTGATTTATAGCAGGTGTAACTTTCATTGAAAATTCAACTAAACTCTTCATGTGAAAATAGCTTTATCTAACCATTTCCATAACATAACAACATATACCTATGCAGCAGTTTTGTTATATTATAGGATTGATGGAAGTTGAGGTAGTAAAATTGAAATGTTTTGGACATTCAGTATCATCAAAACAATTTTATCAAAATTATATATTGTTCGTACCTATAACATAGTTCATGTGTTATCTCAAATACTTAATAACATAAAAAAACTGATAATAAGGTGGATATGACTTGCAAGAATAGAATTTATTGTCTCCTTTATTTTAGTGTACCAACATACATTCATCCCTCTACGTCTCTAAGGGAAAAGGCAGAGACTATAGATCAGGGTTATCCAAACCACTGCCCGCGGTTTAGATTACTGCAGCCCATTGAACCTTTTTAACCGCCTTAAAAAAAAGTTTGATTCGGGTACACCGACTACAAAGAGATCTGTACCCACTGCATATAATAATACTTTATTTTAATTAATAATAGCTTTAACTTAGTTTTATTTATTTCTTATCTTTGTTTGAAATTTGAAGCAAATTTTTTTCTTTTCTTTTTTTTTTTTTTTAGAATGGGATTGCTCTTGGCCCGTACTAATCCAAGTAGTTGGATTATTGGCCCTGGGTCCCATCTAGTTTGGACACCCCTGCTATAGATAATCAAATGGAAGACAAATCTTTCTTGCTTCACTCACATCCAATAACCTTCTCATACATGTTCTTATGTTCATCACACTGAGTACATATGCCTTGACAAGAATGATCTTAAGTTGTATGGTTTAGTTATTTCACTTTACAATGCAAGGTCGAATGGCCATAGAATTACTACTCCCACAATTGCGGAGATAGAAACCTGAACCTCTGACTAGCCCGCAAAGGTTAATAGTTGTGAATGCATTGTCTTTCTCTGTATACCAGTGTAAGCAAACTTACCGAAGGCATCATTAATGTACAGATCTCCCAGCTTCCTCAAACTTTCACGGAAGGCCTTAACCTTGGCGGGATCAGCCTTGACTTTAGCGCCACTCGCGTCAATCCCCTTGCCTTCTTCTTCAACGTGGAAGCGCAAGTTTTCAAGTAGAATAACAGATCCAACTGGCGGGTCGGCACAGGCACCCTCGACTTCTGCGCCCACACAATCTGGCAGGAAAGTTATGTCCCTGAAAACATGTATACTTTATTTTAAATGTATGAGAAGCTTTAAAATTCTTTTGCGTCTTAATTTAAGTGTTTTATTTAATAGCTATTATCTTTTTCTTTCTTAGTGATTTTGCTATGTATTAAATGTAATCAAATTGTTATAGTTAGAAATTTTATGTAATGGCCTAGCCAGACTCTATGAAGAATTTCTAAGAATCTGCCAGAATGTATCCTTCTGTATTTGTTATTAAAGTAAATAAGTATATATGTAAAGCTTATATTGCTTTCAGACAGAGAGCTCGGAGGTCTATCCAACATTTCAATATGTTTACAAGTAAAGTTGTTTACATAAGTATAGAGTGGGCTGGAGTACAAAATCTTGTGTGTTTTAATTACATACCGGTTTAATAAGGTCTTCAATTCCTCCGCAACGGGTTTCAAGGTGTACTTCAGCTGTGCCTGACCATCGGGCCTGCCAAGATGGGACATCAGGACCACGGATTTAGCACCCTTCTCCAGAGCATATTTCACTGAATCCAATGCCGCAACAATACGCTGGTTATTTGTGATCTTTCCATCTTTTAAGGGGACATTGAAGTCCACCCTGAAATGAAATAAATAATATTTATAATAAGGTTACATTTATTAAAAGTTTAATAGAAACTGAAAATATACAAACCTCATTAAAACACGTTTACCGGCTAAATTTAAAGCATCGATGCTAAGTTTGTTCAAAGCCATTTTATTGCTATTCAAATAAAATCCTCTGAAAAATCTGTTTCAAAACACAATTTTGCAAAATTTGCCTTTTATTTGACTTTACTAAAAACTTCAAACTTAACCTTGCGAAACATGAAAGGTCAAAATACGTCATTAAGCTGAACATATACAACCTATACCGACATAAAATACGATATTATCATCCTAAAAGGTATGATATATTTTCTTTATAATTCATGAAAAGAAAAAAAAAACCTTAGATTAAAACTAGTAAAAAAAAATGGATTATTTAAACTGGTTTTAAGTTTGTAAATATCATCTTAATTTCTTGTTTGTTAAACATATGTTTATAAGCTTAAAAACACTTATCGACCTGCTGATATAATTAATTTAATTTGGTAATAAATTCATTAGTAACGTGTTTTTGTAATTATTAATAAATATAAAAAAAATAATTAATAGTACCTTTTGTATGACAATGGGGGTAGGTGATAATATAATATGAAAGTACATAAACCTAGTCAAATAAAAGAATAATACAAAAACACGATCAGAAATATGGTATGGCTTCAGATGTAATTTATTTATAAACTTTCATAATTATTTATATCTTCATGCTCCGTCAAATTTATTTCTCCGTAAAAAAATTATTTCCTAAATTTTATATTATTATTATTTTAATAACAAGCAGCTTTGTTCAAGTGTATTTTCCATAATAAATTGAACATTGTAACGACTCAATGGTTTCAAAAGCGGATTTTCTTCCATTGATTACAGTCCTTATGTTAAGAATGATTTACCGTTATTAAAATTCTAAATATATGATTTTGTATTCCATGTATTAAAGATGATCTATGAAATCGGTAGGATACGACTTTAATATAATAATGAAATTAATAACGAGTTACCCAGATTACCAACTTTTTTGTTACCGAGCATTGCACGCGGCACTTATTGTCTGTGTCATACGATTTTGTTGGCAGCACTGTGTGTCTATGTCCAAATAAATAAAAATAAATGCACGCTTCAAAAAAATTGTGAAATTGTAGGCGAGTTTTGAATTGAAGTACAATTTACTTCGTTCGTTAGTAAAATTGGAATAAAGATATATTCTCCTTTTGTGTGTACGATCTGGAAGTTGTGTCTCCTATCCGTGTTTTGTTATTATTATTAGTAGGATATTGTATAAGTTTAACTACTAAGGAGACAGTGGAGTGCGTAGTATTTGTTAAAAATGGTGCCATTGGGACCCGGCCCTGGTCATCCTGCACCACATCAACAGCACAGCGGCCCTTCATCTAATCTTTCGGGGTCATCTTCGCTAAGTCAAAATGCATCTCAACCTAACAAATCTTCGGCGGCGGTGGGTATTTCTCAAATATTCATAGTTGTTGCATGGGGCTGTAAAGCCCGCCGCTTGCACATGTTTATGTAACTATTTATGTAGTTTCGAGAACACGTGCGAATTGGCGCTTATTTCGAATTATATTTTCAGAAACCGAATTATACGTTGAAGTTTACACTTGCTGGTCATACGAAAGCTGTCTCGTCGGTGAAATTCAGTCCTAATGGCGAATGGCTCGCGAGCTCATGTGAGTAAATCATATTTCGAAAATGAAATCGACCTACTTGTGAAATTTGATGTGATACACTGATCATTGTGACATTTTAGTTCCTATATGGAAATTTAGTTTTTTCATTGATTATCTAATTTGCATACTAATTTTCTATCATCCAATTGTTCATTATAATCCTTGAGTTGTCAGTGGATTCTAAATATTCAAGGTGTACCTATTATTATTATAGCATTAAAAAACCTACTGACCGTCTAATATTTTATCAAATTTGCACAGTATGCATTTACAGGTTGAATATTCATCCTAAAAGGGACATTTTAAAGCTAGTAGCAACTCTGTAAATTTCCTAAGCACAAAATCAAGGTCAAAATTGGTCATAACAAAGAAAATGTGTGACACTCATCTATTTAGTAGACATATTGGTATTAAATGTTAATTTTTTTCTATACTTGATGCTTTTTCTAAATGAACTAGAATTTGTACCATAAACACAAAGACTCATTGCTAGTTCTAAAACATAATCATGATGAGATAACTATGACACAATTACTTAGAACTCACAGTAATTAATGTGTTATTTCTTCTCACATGTTCTCTTTTTTTATTTTAGCTGCTGATAAACTTATCAAAGTTTGGGGTGCCTATGATGGAAAGTTTGAGAAAACAATATCAGGCCACAAAATGGGAATCAGCGATGTCGCCTGGTCCTCAGACAGCCGGTTGATTGTTAGTGCTAGTGATGATAAAACGCTCAAGGTTAGTTTTATATTCATATTTATGGAAAGTTTATGTTAAAAGTCATTTATAATTTATTGTGTGTATGAATACAACTGTTTCATGTCATGATTTTTAAAATGGTGTCATAATTAATAAGACAATGTGGCTTATCCCTGTCATACTCCACATGCTCTACAATTATAGAGTAGCATGTGGACTTTTGAGCTATAATAGATTGTGATGTGTGAATTTATATGTCTAAATATTTACAATACCACTATTTTATAGTGCTTATATTAGTAAATAAACATCAAAAAGTACAGAAATGCACACCAAAAATACTGAATATACATCAAAATAACACAGTTGCAGCCCAAACTTAACTTAGCTCTAAGTTTAGTTATATATTTGGAATTTTTAATGTACATATAAATTATCTTAGTAACTTATTTGACACCTAGGTTTGAGGTGGATGTAGAATCACTATGGATACGCAAACCATTTTCATCATAATTATGCATCTATATGTTACTTCATTAATAACAAAAAGCGTGCTGTAACCATGCAGTGACCTTAAACACTTCATACTGTACTGTATTTCCATTATTAGTAGGGATATTTACTATTTGATCTTTAATAAATTTTACTGTTATAACTTCTCCTTGTTATTTAATAGTCCTTAAGTAATTTTATACAAAAACTAAACAAACACATTCACGACCATTAACCCTTGTGGGGTAGTCAGAGGTTCAGGTTTCCATCTCCGCAATGGCGAAGGTAGTAATTCTATGGACAGCTCGAACCCATGTGTTAACCAGATAGTCAGTACTCAATGTGACAGGTGGTCAGCCATGTCGCCATTTACAAGCACTAACTATTACCTGTTCGGGGAACAGGTAGGTTTCCTCACGATGTTTTCCCTCACCGTATAATTTGATGCATTTCGTAAATGTGTTTTATTACAAAAATAGTAACTAAGTCATTTTATCAATTAGTTATATTGAGCGCAAGACACAATAAAAAAATAAATCAATTTTCTGTAACATAAAAATTAGAATTAGTAAGTAGCGTTAAGATTTTGTTTTTAGTTAGATAAGAAAGGAATGCAATGAAAATTAATTTTTATACATTTCTATCTCACATTTGCAACAGGTTCAAAATATATCAGTATAATAAAGAGGAATAATGTGAATAATATCTGTTTGTATATATTCCTTATTAGTTAGTTCCGTATGTTAAATCTTAAACCTAGGGAAAGTTAATCTTGTAGAGATGTAGGTTATAGAGTAAACAAATTTCTAATGAACAGAGTGATAAGAGAGCAGAGAACGTGTTAATTAATCATTTTTGCAATTCTTTTTTTTATGATCAGGAATTTTATTTAATTATACTTTAATTATAAGGGAATGAATATTGAACCATCAATATTTTAAACATGTGTTTGATTTAGACATAAGACTGCAAACCAAGTGTTTAGGATTAGTTTAGTTTATTATGAAAACTTAAAAAATAACTTATGATTAATTTTATATCCATTATCCTTTGTGGGTCTAGAACACGTATCCATCTCTGCAAATTGACTATCACTCAGTGTAGAAGTGTTGCAAATTAACTTAATTTAACAATTTTATTAAAAAAATAATTTTGATGCCTAAAATATGGTTAACTAAGCATTTCTTAATTAATTTTAAAATGTGCTTGTTCTTCCCAGGTGTGGGAGCTTAGTTCCGGTAAATGTCTCAAAACACTCAAAGGTCACAGCAATTATGTGTTCTGCTGCAATTTCAACCCACAGAGCAATCTTATAGTGTCAGGAAGCTTCGATGAAAGTGTCAGAATATGGGATGTGAGAACAGGTAAGGCCATTTTTATATCATGTTAATGGAACAATTTTTATTTTGAATTATAACCATGTATAAAATAAAACCTTATTTTGATGATAAGAATCAGAATTTAGTGTATATTTATAGTAAAGTTTTGTCACTCATCTGAACGATATTTTCATATTATATTATGCCTCTGTTTGTTAATTATTGGGTTAGACGTTATGGCTTGTTGTTGTTAACCAAAAGAAACTAATTAAAACTTTTTGTTTTCATTTAGGTAAATGTTTAAAAACATTGCCAGCCCACTCCGATCCAGTATCTGCAGTCCATTTCAATAGAGATGGCAGTTTAATAGTCTCCTCCAGTTATGATGGTTTATGGTAAGTTATTTTAATATGATTTTATCGATAATATATATCATGTGCCAGTGGTTAAGTGGTATTCGCTATTCAATTTATAACTATGTAACATTATTGTATCCCTATAAGAGTAGGTATATTGATTACGCCTTTGGTGGTAATGAGTATATCTGAGATTACCTATTTGTGAAATGCAATGTGTTACATTATTGCCTTTAGCTTATGTATTGCTTTATTCAATATTTTTGTGGGGCAGTCAAAGGTTTGGGTGTCCATCTATATTATTGCAGAGTTAATTCTTTATAGCCTTCTCATACCTGCATTGCTCAGATAGCCAGTACTAGATGTAAAGCTGTGACACTATTTACAAGTATTGCCTATTACTTACTTAGGCAACAGGGAGCTTTCTAATATCTATTAACTACTTTATAATTGAATAAAATTCTCATACAAATTGTGCTACTATTATCGATGCATACAAATAATAAACTAATTTCTCTTACAGTCGAATTTGGGACACGGCTTCCGGACAATGCCTCAAGACTCTCATAGATGATGATAATCCTCCTGTTTCATTTGTTAAATTCTCACCCAACGGCAAATATATCCTGGCGGCTACACTGGATAACACACTAAAACTATGGGACTACAGTAGAGGCAAATGTTTGAAGACATACACGGGGCACAAGAACGAAAAGTACTGTATCTTTGCCAACTTCAGTGTTACGGGAGGAAAGGTAAGTTAACTCTTATAAATTGTAAAAACAAATTCTGATGTATGTAGAAGTATTTTAGAACTTATTATCTTTTAATTTTTCCCGTATAGTAAGAAATGCAAGAAATTATTGACTTGGTAATATTTAATTATGATGTCCTGTTGCCCATTAGATATCATGTATAGTCTCCTAACATGTGACACACCCTAATCTAGCAAAGGACAGATATATCTGACATAATACCTGTTACCATAACTTACTGCACTGCAATGGCATTTCTAGTTGTAGTGTACATTTATTATTAAAACAACATACACTTTCACAAGCATTAACCATTGCGTAGTAGTCAGAGATTTGGGCAGCCATGTTCGTAATCGCGGAGGTAGTAATTCCGTAGCCACCTCGAACCCACATGTATTGTTTTGTATGATAGTCAGTGCTCAATGTGACTGGTGGTGAGCTGTTTCGCGATTTACAAGCTCTGACTTACTTGTTTGGAATACTGGTATGTTTTCTCACGATGTTTTCCCTCACTGAAATATTCAGTGCGTTTCGCAAATGTATTTGTATTGCGAAAATGTAACATTCCAATAGTACATACTCCAGGATTTGATTCCTGTACTCTGTACCCATACTGACTCAAGCCGCAACAACTGTGCTACGCCGAGTTATGATTAAAAGGTTAGTATTAAAGGAAATATTGTTATATTCAGCTACAAAAAGTACTACAAATTATATTCAACTCCTTACAGTGGATAGTGTCGGGCTCAGAAGACAACCTAGTGTACATTTGGAACCTGCAATCCAAGGAGATAGTGCAGCGACTGTCGGGGCACACGGACACGGTGCTCTGCACGGCGTGCCATCCCACGGAGAACATCATCGCGTCCGCCGCCCTCGAGAACGACAAGACCATCAAACTATGGAAGAGTGATACTTAGTTTAAGGTGTAAGTACCTAGCGTTATTTTCAAATATATTTTTATAAATATGTTTTCTATTCTGCCGTCGTACGAGAGAAGGGAGATATCATTTTGGTCAAACTGAGATACTTGGGATTGTATATTCGTAAAAAAATAATATTATAGTCTATTCGCGTTAAGTAAATAGTGACGTCATGATATATAAAGGTTAAACTGACCAATAACATGTTAGTTAATGAGAAAACAATTCACATTGACCAATTGTAGACAACAGTTGTCACGTCTTATTGGTCAAATCGTGGGAACATGATGACGTCACTATTTTCTTAATGCGAATGTACTATAATAATAATATTCGATTGCTTTGTAAACGTATTTCTGTAAAAGGGTGACGTTAAAAGTACGTATAAAAGCTGAGAGTGTATGAGATGGTGTATTGATGTATGTCAGTGAAGCAAAATAGTTTTGTTAATACCGGGAATCTCTGCTTTCTAGTCTGTGGGTGTAATGTATTTTTATCCTAACCGGAAGGGATAAAATGAAGAAAAAATTATATGTTAAAACAATAGTGGTATTTGAAAACCCTAAACAATGACTACATACATACTACTACGTCGAATTCAGGCTACAGGTTTTCTAAACATATAACTATGAACTTATTACTATATCACTATTGTATGTAGAATAGTAATTATTATGACATTTTCTGGTTATATTATGCTCATAAGAACTGACTACCTTTGATAGCTCAAGGAAACTAAGAATAATAACCCTCGTGTTTGTAGCTTCTCAAGCCTTAGACTGAATTGGTACTAATTGATTGTGATTGTAACTGTTACGTTTGCTTTGTTGCAGGTTTGCTGTGTACCAGTGATTTTATTGCCTGTGTGTAAGTGCAGTGTGAACTAGCTCGTTAAATCCTGCAAGAGTTTAATAGTTTCACTCCTACCTCAGTCATTAGCTTGGTATAAGTGGCAATGTACAAACTGACTTTTCTTGTACTCTGCATGATATGAATTTTGTTCTTCTAAACATATCCGTGAACTGATGCGGTGGGCACAGCTCTAAAATAGTATTTGAATCGAATCTGTCCTATTGTGCATATTAAAGCAAATGTAATTCTTAATCTGAGTCGAATGGACGAGTTGAGTACTATTTTAATATGACTGTTGAATTGTGCATTAAAGTCAAGCTGGATTTTTTAATGTTATGGAATGATAAATGTAAGAATGTGATATTTTAATTTCACTCAGATTTCTATCGAAAAGTCTTTCATTTCATGTTTGCCAATTGTAAATTGAACAACTGTACAAAAGGGCTCCTAAAGTCATATGTATGTATAAGAATAATATCGCATTTAAATGCAAATCCTTTAGTATGAGTATAAGCGAAGTCAATGAAGCGGTGATTTTTCCACTTTTGATACTTGTGATTGATCACATTGCCTCACTATTTAGTCCGAGATTGTTTAGTGTGATAAAACGAGCTGAGTCAAGGGTTACAACTCAAGAAATATTAATACTATAACAATTTTCCAATCGCACAATTAATATGTTGATATATTTGTGAGTTGTTACCTTTGTCTAAAGCTGTTGAACAATCTTATACGTCCTCCTGACTTCTCATGTTTTCTTTTTAGTTAGAGCGTAACTAGCTGGTCAAACACTGCATTTGATATTGTAAAGTCAAATCTTTTGTAACGGACTGCAGTTATGCTATTATTATTTTAAATGATTATTCCTGTAAGAGTGATAGATTAAAAGTAAAGAATGTTAATTTTAGGCTCGGCTAATTGTGTGTTTATTTCAGTTAAGGTTTTACTTGTAAGTGTACAAAAGTTATTTGTTTTCGAGGTACCAGTATTTTAAGTGTTTACTGCTCTCGAGTGAGATTTGTCCTCATTTTTGTTTTAATATAAACGGCTCAGTTGACTTGTGGTTCATGATTTTACTGTGACATAATTATATTGTTTGGTACGCTGAGTGCTTAAGTGATTTGAACAAGATGTACATTTTTAAAGTTGACTCAACTGAACATCAATCTATGAATTCTTAGCATTTACGTACAATGGTATAAGATATTTTTTTAAGATTGTGCTTAAGAATAACTTGTTGAATTCAATTAAAAATTTAGTTGTATAAGATTCTGTTGTATTATTTACCCTACATGTTATGTATGTGAAGCCACAGAAACATCAAAACTTTGACTTTTACATACTCATTTCATATAAACTTTTATGCTTAACACCCATCTTACGATACATCTTTGACTATTATCCACAACTATTATCCACAATACATACAACACATAAAACTCCATAATATTTAGAACTCAAAACGACAAAACAGAGCTAAAATATTGAATAATCTTATATTTTAGCCCACTATGTGGACACGTTATACCAATTGAACAAGTCCGTTGTTAATTACATTTAGGACTTGCTAAGGCAACTAAAATATTTAGGAACTACTGGATAAAACATACGTATAGGATAATTAACGTCCAGTCTGGAAAGCAAAAATAAGCATATGTCTTAGATATAAATAACATTAAAATACAAGATTGTAAACATTGTTCTTGTTTTACGTACCTATTAAATTATTATTAAATAAGAGCTTTAATAATATATGTGATTACAATTGTCATAAGAGATAAAAATCCACTAAATTAACTTATATTATAAATAAACAAGCTAAATATAAATAAGAAAACTAATTTTAAAAGTTTTAAATCTAATAAATTAACTTAGTAAATTAACTTACAAAGAAAGAAGCTAAATATAAATCAGAAAACTTTTAACTCCACCATACATTCGATCAAAGTACATGACTTTCAGTACATCTAACATAGTTATATACGTCCCACGCTAATGCATTGACAGGAAGTAAAAGGAGTACCTGCAGGAGGAAACCGAGATAAAAAGTGCAGCAAAAGTCAACCCGTCTGAAGCCACGTTTCCTCTCAAAGGGGATCAAAAAGAAAAGGACAAGTAAAAAGCTTTATTAATTTTAAAATGGATGCCGCTAGACATTTCTATCGGGCTGCATCGCTGCATGGATTCACGTACTTACCTTGAACAAGTACTCTTATACTCATTTCGATCGTGCTGCTTGTTGGTTAAATGTATTAATATATTTGTTTGCCATACTATACTTAAATTCTAGGTTATTAACAGTGGATTAAATTCATAACCAAAAGAGAATTCAGAATAATTATAACCTTTCCTCCAAAACTGAGTAACTAGATGCTAATTATCTAATGTAGCTGTTGATATTTCAATACCCGACATTATCCGTATATATATAGATATAACTATTACTGGTTTTCCATAGCGCTTTCGGTGTGAGGCTACCATACAATATTAATGATCTATAAGGGATTTAAATTCGAGCTCTAACGAGAATTGAACACAATTACACTAAAATATGTTCAGTTACACTGAATCATGTCATTGTAATTACATAAGAAATCAAAAGGATGAGTAAAGCACCAGTTTTGTATATGTTCAGCACGTGTAGAATCGTAGTAAAGGCTCTATTTATTAATAACCATTCTAGATTGGTATTTGCTGTAGTATGGAACAAGATCAGTGAATAACTCTTTAGAAAATGAACATACTCGTACACATTAACGAGGCTCGTGTAAGTTAATTCTAAAACGTCGTTATTTATAAAAAAAAAATATAAAAGATGTAAAATTCACATATATAGTGTAGTAATTGCTCTACAAAGGTTACCTTTTCTTTATAGTAAATCTTTTGCGAAGTTTCCTCTCGAAAATCAAAGAAAATACTTAGTAAGTGAAAATAACTGCTCTATCTCAAACAGAATAGAACAAAAACAATATAAACTTATATTTGAAGGAAATGTTCAAAGAGAAATATCATGTTTCGGGATTGCATTTGAACATTTTCCCAGAAACTTTACTCCGAGCATATTGTGAACTAACAAATTTGCTTTTATTTAGTTTCACGCATTCTTTGAAGAATGAAATATGTTTCCTATTGTAAAAATGTTCTAGTTACCTTTTGAGGCATACTTAGAATGGTACTTTTGATTGTCGTAATATTACATGAATGCACATGCTGTTTTAAGTCATAATGTACGAATGAGACTTCTCTAGGTAAATAATATGTGGATTACACATACATTGCGTATTTTAACAAACTAGTAGAGACATCTATAACTTTGCAATACCAAACATAAGTTAAGTCAAATACCTTCATATTAAATTGTTTAATGTCTTGGTTACAAACATAAATGCTTTATTTACATGATAGGGGTGGATAGAATAAGCGAGAAGATTTTGGTTTTGACAATTTTTTGAGATGACAAATCAATCGTTAATTATTATCAACTTTAATATGATGGTGATGTATTATAAAAAAAACGTTTCTTCAAATGAGAATTGTGAAGAATGAATGTTTAAAGTAATGGATAGTAGTGGATTTCTAAGGTCAACATTTTGGCAAATCGAAATCATGTTCGATATGAAGTGTTATACGTTATGTAGTTTAAGCACTACTTGATATAAGAATATTGTCAGTTCCCAAAGCTAATACGGAAAATTATTTAACAGCCGGATGAACAAATATTTCCTAGGTTGCTTTTAAGATAATTTGATCAATCTCATACATACAAGGGATTGATGTCCAAAAAAAACTCTTGGTTTCATTTAATGTTTGACTATCTCAACCCATCTGAACCATATATAGACTGCAATTTTGTATCCTCTTTCACGTTTCAATCGTTTCTATCGCCATCTCCAATTGATGTTTCATCTTATAGGAACTGTTACTAGTAACTCACACCCTGGTGTAACCCACCGTGTCTGAGATACCCCATTGGCAAACCCGCCTCACACTTCTAGCGCTCCTCAGAAAAGGCTCAGTTTCACAGAAAGTTGCGAACAGAATCAACTACGGTCGAGTCGAGAGAGATTTAGGATTGATTTGGTTTATTGTTGTTTTTCTTTTATTTTGTGTGTTGATGTATTAAATAATAATTATTATGAAATGTGTTGGAATAAATAAGACAACAATAATATGAAGATAGTATCATCAAAGCAAAGGATTTTCGATAATTGATTACTGACGTAAAATAATTGGACAATTTAAAAAAATCACAAGCTCTGTGTTTCTCGTATCGAAAAACGGTCGTGATTCTTATAATGTTATTCATATTCTAGGCTAAATTAATATGGTGATTAAATCATGTATTTTTCATCTCATTGAAACCTATTATTAATCATAATAAAAGTAGTTTATATATATATCAAAAAGCTACATTTATTTGGTTGTTAATAAAAAGTGTCAATATTTATAAACAGTAGGAAGATATAGACTGAAATATTGCAGTCAAAGCCATATCACCAAATCAGTACCCGCATTTCACCTGAGGATTTATCGACTCGACGTGACAGATGGTCAACCAAATCGCCGTCATGGGGTTCTCATGTACATATGTGGGTTTCCTTATGTGCATCGCTATTTTATGGTTTAACGTTGGCGATGAAAAGATTTAACATACTCATGTTCTTCTAAAGTTTTTAGGTTTTAGATAGTATCTCGATACAAAAGTTTATTACCTTTACAATGATAAAGGTAATGTATGAGCTGAGATGACTAAAGAATGGAAGAAAATTAATGTGTGAGTGCCGGAAGACAGGTCATCTCTGTCTATCCCATTAAACTATAAGAGGCATTAATTTAGTTATGTACGATGGCATAAATATATAAAAAAGTTATAATCGTGAGTTCATCGCCTAATAGGTGATGTATTTTTACAGCTGTGGAATATTTTCAATTAAATTCATCATCACTTATTATTATTCAACGCGTCATTAAAAATAATTCTTTTATTAAATATTAATTTTAACAGTGAATAAATTAATCAATTATGGTAATGTCATTTTTATTTGCTCTCCATCAGCCGTACTCTACCTCAAATTTTAAGCACTAAACTACATAAATCGACCTTAAAAATAGTCAAAAACAGCTTTCATATCCAAAAAACCTTCTTTTAGTGAAAGAATAGGTCTTAAACCTTAACGTAACATAAATAATTACAAATACAAACATCTCGTAGCCCGCATGCAATCCTGTTATGACCCACATTACGTAGGCTTTGCCGCCGTAACCTTTCTGCGCATGCTTAGCGTCATTTGCGATTGCCCAGGGGTTGAGAAGCCTTTTCACCGGAAAACGGGTCCTGATTTTCAGAGACTCCTTTCGATACAGTATGTTTGAAAGATGGACAGAAAATCACCGTAGTAGCCTTAATCTATTAAAAAGATTCGACTTAATAAAGTTAATGAAGTTTTCTAATATATCAGCGGAGTATTTGATAACATAGCAAGCGTGTGTTTAATTTACATACATAAGATTATAAGCTCGCAAAAGCTGAATTCTATGTTTGAATAACACCTTTTGTGAGAGTCATAGATGGCAGTAGATGTTTAATTTAAAATAGCCACTGTAGAAATAAAAGATTCTATTAAAAGAATTTAGTTAAAATTAACATAAACGTGCAAAACCTTCATTACTATATGATTGGTATCTCATATGACTGTTAGATTTGTATTAATTGGTGTAGGATAAACTAATATGAGTTAATAGGATTTCGTCTACGAAATGTATATCTGAGATATTTTAGACATGAAATTTAAATGTTTAGAAAAGCATTCAAACATGGTATATTTCTCTTCATCTTGTTAATCTAATCTATTTATCCTGACGTTTCCTGAAAATTTCAGGGGCCTGTGTTGTGAAAAAGGATCTGGTCTCGTGTCCAGAGATGGCGTGAGTATTTGCCTGAAACACGTCAGGCTCTATTTGCGAATTCGCATGTACTCCCTCAGAGCCTTAATACTTATAAGGAACTTTCATATAAACTATCAAATTTTTGCCAATCTTCTTTTACGGAGAGCTTTTTCACAGTTTTCGAATTTTTATTCCAGGGTTAATATGTAAGAAATATTTTATATAGTACTAGTTAAGCTATATAAGGTTAATGCTATGACAATTAAAACTGTTATATAATGTACAGTTTTAATATTTAATAGTAGAAAAAAAAACTTGCTTTTATATCTCCAGTTTGTATACTAGAGTTTTCTTTTGAACCGTACGTGATTCAACAGAGTCAAATAACAAGTTCTCCTTTTCTTACACTAATGATCTTAAACTCTTATTGAGACGTAATTTTACCTATAAAAGGACAAGCAATAAGAATATTACTTATATTACTTTACTGGTTGACAATATGTTTTTATTATAGCCTATTAAACTCTTTTTAAATCATACATTTGTTTTTCATACTACGAGTTACGAATGTTCGTAGTCCGTAGTTTAACGTCCTTTTCTTATTGGTTACGAGTGAATACTACCTTGCATAAATGAGTGACTAAATAGATTATTGCAATAACATAATACTTACAATATACAATACATACTTATAATACGAGTGAGAATGATACTGAATTTAACATAGTATATTCCTAACTAAATAATAAATATAAAATGACATGTGCTTATGTTGAAATTTGATTTCAATGAACGCAGTCCATGTTATCTTTTATATAGATATAATATAAGAAACCCCTTTCAACATGTTGTTTGTTAACTGCAAGTAATATAACTAATTAACTACGTTTCTGAAGTGATTAGTGTACTAATATAATACGAAATAATTGGTACGTAATAAGACCATAATTTTTACTAATATTGCATTCATTACAGCTTTGTATAAAACATTTTAAACACTCTGATACAAGAAAATAAACCCTGAAATTCATGAAAATATTCCGCTATCAATTAGAGATAAGCAAACAAAGATGGCACCACTAGTCAGATGAAAGATGCAGCCGCCACAGCCTCCCAAAAACTCTCTGTACCGCAGCCTCCGAAAAAACAAGATTCCTGATTAACAATCATCTATTTTTCTAGGCAATAATGTTTGGGTTATTGGCCAGTTTTACTAAATAGTAATTTAGTATTACTTCATTGGATATTAATTTATAAATGTATGAAAGTGTATAATTTATTTTACAGCCGCTCTCCAAGATACAGCCGCTTAAAACGGTGGTTGTGTATGAAATTTAACACTAAATTGATAAATAAACATTCTTTTTAGGTACCTTAGACTTTGAATCGATGGTTTGTTTGTCCAAATCTATCCTTACGAACTAAAGCTCCCGGATCGATACCCCGTCGGAGCTTAGGCTGAAGCCGGATTATCCCAGTGTTGAGGAAAATGATACTTCTCTTTGGGCCTGTGTATTTATTTTCTATTTATATAATCTCTATACGGATATTTATTTAAAACTAGCAATTTTAGCACAAGTATCTAAAAATAAAGATAACCTACCTCCCTAAAGGTACATTTCAACCATTCAGAATACATTTAATAATCTCGTTGAACTTATTAATTACTATAACTTACATACTGTTCAAAGTGAAATCTATGAAATTAAAATAGAAAGACAAAAGGACAAACGCGTCACGACCACTAACCCTTGCGGGGTAGTCAGTGGGACAGATATCCATCTCAGCAATTGCGAAGGTAGTAATTCTATGGCCGTCTCGAACCTACGTGTTTACCAGATAGGCAGTGCTCAATGAAATTAAATCTATCTATTGTAAGAAAAATCTGCTCCGGGTTTTTCTGAGAGTGTTGAGTTACCTACCCTTTGACGTTTAAATGCACATGATTATAATAATATATCACAACAGTTTAAACATTAGAGAACGTGTATTTAAAGTCATATATACACACACATCACGCCTGATTCACTGTAGGGCGGTAGGCAGAGATCACGGATCCCCGTTTGTCCCGATCCAGCCAGACCACTTTCACTTCATTGACACTCATACATCTTCTCATACACTCTCGGTAGTTACAGGTAGTCCTAACGTCATCCTTTTTCAATTTAGCGTCTATCTGACTGTCATAATATTATTTAAAGTCACTGTCTTTTATTTTTATGTATTCATATATCTAATACTTAGGTTTCTAAAACACTTTGTATTTGAAAACAGAAGTTTATTTGTTTTCAGACGGAATACTGATGGACTGTAAACAAATGAATCTTATCGTAGCGTTGGTGCTATCGGCTATTTGCCTTTTAGTTTAAGAGACCTCATAAAAACAAATTTATGACCACTTAGACACGCGATAACGAGACTTAATTTAAAAGACTTGATAGCAAAATACATGCAGTGTTTATGTTAATTTCTGTTTCTACTTGGTTGGCGTTAGTTTCTTAATAGCTTGTGTTTCTTTGAACTTTTCGAAAGGATAGAGCCCCAGAAAACATATATTCGTGTTCGAAGGCAACATTAGCACTTAAATCCTTCAACAAAAGATCTTGGTTAAATTATTTTTCTTAATTTTACTGATTTTTTAGTCAATGTTTTTTTTTATTAGATAAGTTGAGGTGTATGAACCTTTTATTTCATTTCCCATCGTAATATTGAATATTGGTACACAACTGATTAAAAACTTAAAAATTTGGGGAAATCAATACTTATAGATAAGACAGTTTTAAGTGTTTTAATTTATTTAATAAATACGAGTAACACCTGATTCCTGTTTTGTTTATTAATATATTATTCAATTAGATCAATTTATCAATTATTTTATATCTACACATTTGAACAAACCATCGGCATTACCCTATAATATCGAAGACTGAAACTGCGCATAGTACACAACAACATCCTGAGATGATTATTGAAGATAGCAAAACAATTGATGCCCCTTAAGCTCTTCATGTGAAGAGGCTTACTCGCGAAGTGGTCTGATAAGGAGATTACGATGAGTGTATGCTTATATGGAATGTTACATGGGAAATAAATGATAGAATTCTGTTGCGTACACAATTAACATAATACCCGTACAGCAGATACGTGCTACAAATCTGCTTACGATTGAATAAGTAATGAATATTTTGAAGAATAATTTCATAGAGTTATTGTATTATTATTTTAAATCGGATAAAATGAAAATATTAATTACAATGAGACAATATTTTGCGTTTGAATGCATAATTCAAATTATTTATCTATTGTCTTCGTTAGTTCTCATTATTTACAATACTATTTATATTCAAGAATATGATAGAGGTAGTGAATTTAGTAATTGCTAAATAATACACTTAGAGATACTTTTGCGAATCCATGGGACTTGCCTTTAATAATTTTAACTGTACTACCTAGAAAACTACCCAAAAAGCAATTACTATTAAAGAAAAGCAATAAAAAAATTCTTCATATCTTCCCAAGTTTCATCAACAAAGCGATCGCCTTAACGAACATATAATAACACTTTAATGAACGTTATTTTATTCGCTTATCTCGATGAATTTATCCCTGGCGAGAAGTCACGCACAGTCGAGGAGGTAACTAGGTCAGGAGCTGAGGCTTCGACGGTTCGCTTCACCAATGAGCATAATGTGATTGACACGACCAATAAACGTCCTGAAACGCCTTCCGCTAGCTGTTGATTCCAATTTTGTATGTTTGCGGTATTGGGAAACGCTTAAGGTACACAATTAACTTCAGGAACACATTAAGAACTTATAAATATGTTAATTATTTAAATAATCCTTAAAGATGGTCCTCACATATAAGTCAGAATATAAAATAATAATTAGCCGAAATAAGAGTGCTTTTTTATTATTATAGGCTCGTCTTATTAGTGTGATTTTAAAGAAGTTTTGACATAAGATCAGCGTTGCGTTTGTCGCCAAACTACTGAGTCAAAATCTTTTTGAAGCGACTATTACATACCCACAGGCATAATTATATGTTTATGTAGCTCTGAATAAACGTTATTATTAAGGTATGGTATATGGTATCAGATATTCTTGTTGTCTGATCTGTTATTTCAGACTGTCAAGGGATATTAGAATTTATGATGGTGTTAATACGGTAATCAGGTAACCCGGGTTAACCCTTATCAATTTCTTGATCCTTATCAAAATGAAACAAATCTTTGTTAATTTTACACACTTATTTAACTGAGGATATGTTTGTGTTAAATTTAATTAAGATTAAATAGCGGTAGTCGTTATCTGTTAATTTAAAGAAGATATCTCGTTTTATAAATTTTGTAGATTGCTACGGATTTTGGTAGTCATTTGTAGTATACATATTATTATAACGATTTTTTATAGTTTGCTAGCTTGTATGTTGGCTAATGATTAAATAAATGATCCGTTAATTACAACAATTCGTATCTCTAGTCTGTATAAAATACTCAGCATAAATACATTGGCATACGGACACACATAGGTGTCTTGCATACCATTAGTAGGTATATTTGACGAGGTTTTAATGGCATGGACATAGCATATTGGTGTCAAGTTGATAGCTATTAAACTCACTGTATCTATTACTTCTATCCTTCACTGACCTTAGGCCTCTCAAGACATGTTGGATAAAAACGATAACTAGTCAGCATTGTCAACTAGTCGTTAGCCCATCATAGATTCTACTGCCTCGAATTCCCAAGTTACAATAACATTCCAGAAAGAAAGACAGCTAGTTACCTAATTACGTCATAGACTATCTCAAGACAATTTTACGTTGAATGTATTTTAAGAACTTATCTAAAGGGTCAAGGTTTATTTGTTACAGCTATTGTTCTAACTATCTGATAGATGGCGGTATACTATTTGTGGCACGCGACGACGCACTGATTAGAATCAGCCCCGCCCGGCCTGCAATTTCCGTCTGATGCCTGCACGATAGCTGGCTTACCACCTTGCCACTGAATGGCCCTATTCTGGATTGTTTATGGTTACGCGAAGCAGTTATAGGGGTATTGAATGAAGAATGATCGAACGATTCATTCGTACTTAAGGTTAATAGGTTCAGTAAGAAAGGTATGTACTATATAGTAGGCCAGTGATAATTAATTTTCTTATCACAAAGCTGAATAATTCTTGGAATTCTAATTATAACTTAATGGAAGAGCGAACTAAATTAAATTTTAAATAGTATTGGGCTTATGGTATTCACCAGTTAGTTTACCAAACGGAATAAAACATACGTTAAATATTTCATTTCTCAACTGATCGATCTTTCTATAACGATTAACATGGCAATAATAAATAATAATAATGTTGAGGGGAATATAATGAAAGTTCTATGCAATAAAATGGTAACTTTTAGCAGAATAAGCCATTTCAAGATTTACAACTTAAAGCTACGCAACCATAACAGAAGCGAATTAAAATATTTACCGCCGTTCTGATACTCAATGTTATGGAAAACTATTATTCGTATGAAATGGATTTTAGTCTGATCTTGGTTTTGAATGCAACAAACCATGCCTTGATTAGTCCAACTACTAAAGTTATACATTTGAAACACAAAACGAACAAAGTGAACGTATATTAACCCTACCATTACTTTAGTTTTTAGAGAGATTTTAAAGTTTAAGAGTTAATTGATGAGGGAAAATAAAGTTTGCTGTTGAATTTCTTGAGCTAACAATAAATTAAACAACACTATCTATTCCAAAGCTTTATTAGTAATAAGTGTTATCTTTTATAATTCAAAATAAAGTTTTCTATACCTCCTTGTGTAATAAAAAACGAACGCAATCCGACATGGTAGACTACTTAGTTACCAATAAATAGTCTCTGATTGTCCTGAGTCTTCAGTCGTGATAATATTAACTCCAGCCTCTACTTTACAAAACCCGCGGTTACATTGCTTATGTTATGTTAAATAATACGAAAAACTTTCGCCCAAAGAATAATGCGAGAGCTCCGTGGCAATCCTATTAAGCCTCTAAGACGGAGTCGCCAAGCCTAAGCCTCTTGAGGAAAAAAGTGATTTGTTTCACTAGTTCTCTTTCAGCACAAAACTCGAATCCGTGCCCACTTACTTGTTGCTTTCACTGAGGTATTGTTATTCAGAGTGGAGCGGTGAGTGGAAGTTTCTTTGCGAGAGTACTTTTGCAGAAGTCTACATGTCTAGAAATGATGGAACTTCCAATTGCATACGTATTCGTTTCCAAGTAATTTATGTCGTAGTTTGACAGTGTAAACTTTGTTGGTATTCATCAATTTTGGTAAATATTATGAGAATATTAAGATAATGACCAAATTTTACTGAGATGGGTGGATGGATGGGAAGACAGGCAATTTGATAAATTTATAACACGTTAAAAAGGAAATCTGATTGTTTCTATATTCGTTGTCAATATTTAGTTCGAAATTCAATAGAAGTAAGGCCTTCAAATGGCTTTTTATTAAATTATATCAGAAGAAGATTACGTAATTTTACTTTAAGAAACAAAGCATTATGTTAGTTTATTCTAGCGCTGCGTATTGGTTAAGAAAACGTTCTGGGGGAAGGTTTTTGAAGCATCTTTGTTTACCTGGAACAAAGTGCTCTACAAGGTATTCTGTTATTAGATTTGGAATAATAGCATTGCTAGTATGAAAGGAATACTCTGAGAAAACTTCTTTTTAAAAGTATACTAATGTTCTTGAACATATAGGCATATGTAACAAATAAAAAAAAAGTTTTTCGTTAGAAAAAAACAAAACTTATTTAAAAAATATATATCTTATTAAAAATTTCTAGATATTATGGTCAATAGTGGAAAATTGTAACTAAGAATTTCCCTAGCAGACTACATAACGAAACCAGTTTTTTGCCTTGAGAAAGAGAGATTTTATTTAATTATAAATAGGGGAGATTTACTATTAAACATCTAACTTCTATGATGATCTGAAGGAATAGTCATGAATGTATTCATTTTATGTTACTACCAAGCACTGTAAATGTTATTTCAGTTTTATATGGCACTATAGAGCAATTATATTGTCGATCATTTCATTATCACCTCTAATAAACACATCAAACGCTACATACATAGAACAAACATCTCCCTTCCGAGAAAATACGTGTCTAAAATGTACGATATTTTGATTAAACTTTCCAAATTGCAAGTTCGTGTTTTGTATGCATCAATCAAACACTATTAGAAGCGGGAGGCAACGCCAAATGCACGCCAAAGTGTAACATTAGTTTATCGCTCACGAAAATCCGATTCTGTCGAATCACTGGCCTTCGATTTGCATGATTTTATCGCTTTTTAGGTTAAGGAAATATCTTTATTGCATCACATCTGTGGTGGTCTAAACTGTCTAATAGTGGTAAAGTTATGAGTGGAAAATTGTTGAAGTAATGTATTTAATTTAAGATCAAATATTTGGTAATGTAATCTTTATTCGATGAAATCATAAACTTCTTAAATTGTGATGAAAAATCGATACAATATCCTATGTATTACTGTACTGTACCCTATCAAGAACAACGGTGGTATACGTGTGTATGTTTGTCATATAACTCAGAATTCAGATATTTATTTCAAAAGTGAAATGTCGTTTTAAGTACCTAAAGCAATGTAGTAACATTACTACCAATACTGCCACGCACTGCAGCATGAAAAAACGGAGACACGTATTCCATTTTCAAACACAAAGCTCGACTCCTTTCAATCTGTGCCGCTAGTCGACATTCTATACCTCATTAGCTATCAAATATTGAATAGATCACCTTCTTGGTAAAAAGCCTCTATTTGCTTTAACAAAGAGGTTCGATCCTATTGGAAAACAGTGTCCTTAGCGAGTATTTTTGGCGCGAGCGCGGGAAGCCTGCCCGGACGATGCCAGCTCCTTCCAGTATACACCGCGACCTGTTGCCAGTAGGCCGCCCCAGCCGCAGCCGACAACACAGCGCGCGCTTTTTAAATAAAGAATCCGAATTTATTTTTCTTCTTCGTGTGTGTTTTGTGCCAGTGATTTTTAATCTGTGCTCTTTTGTGTCTGTGATTTCTTGTGCTTGGATGAAAGGAGGATTTGTTCGAAGTGAAAAAAAAGGTGAGTGTTATTAAAAAAGTTTCTAGCGCTTCCAAAAAGTTTGTGGATATTAAGGATTATTCAAATTTGAAAGTCACTTATCGGATATTGGTGGAAAATAGCTGTCAAGAGTTTTTCTTTATATTTCTTAATTTTCATTTTCTTAGGCAAAGCACTGTAATTTTTTTTAAATAAGTAATTCATATTGACGGCAAATGATATTACAAATATAAAGGATTTTTTTATTGATAATTATTTGATTTAATTTAATAACGATAATGTTTTATATTTTTGAAAATATTTTACTATACATAGAAGATTTGTTTTTGCGTACCGTCGGCTCAGGCCGGCGGCATTTCTGAAATAATTGTTGTATTGGTTTTTATTAATAAAAAAACACACGAATTGGAAGTATATGAAATGTAAATGTAAAAATCCGCAAAGAAAATTATTACGATTATGATAATAATATCTTTAATAATATATGGATATTATTACACCAAATTGAACTAGTTCTATTGTTAAGTAAATTTTTAAGACTTGTGTCAATGGTACTTGTCAACGAATATTTAAGAAATATATACTTATTATAGATGAATAAATACATACATAATAAATACAAATATAATCAATGACCAGACTGGAAAGCAAAAAAAAAGCGTAGTTCTTAACTTAGCCTGCACCGGGAACCTCACGACGAGCGTTCAGGTGGTTAACCAATCGCGCCACGGAAGTCGTAAATTTCTGGTTAACTTATCATAAATTCAGGAAAATCTGGGTTATTAAATTTGTTAAACGATGTTTTCTTCGAAAATCAACATGTTTACATTCTCCTTCACTACCACTCAAGCTCTTCCTTAAATCAAGATTCATTAGCTCAGTTAATCTATTTAGTCGAATAAATCAAGATAAATTTGATACCCTAATTTTCCTGTTCGGGCATCTTGGCCAAATTAAAATCGTGAGTCACGAACGAGGAATCCCCACTAAACAAATGTACCACATCAATAAACGTCTCAATAAAACACTCGCTTTTCACTTGGGTATCGGTCAAATAGTCTCCGTTATAGACGTGACTAGAAAACTAATTTTCACAAAGAGTATTACTATTATACATTCACATCCTTTAATAATTTAATAATCCTAAAATTTAATTTAATCTCAAGAAGATCAGAGGTTTCAGGTATCTCATAGTTCTATAAATTCCATTAACCCCTAATCACTTAGTAGCCTCTAACTAAGACAAAAAACAAACGCTTTCACGACCATTAACCCGGGGTAGTCAGAGGTTCAGATTTCCATCTCCGCAATTGCAAATCAATACGCAAACGTATGTCAAGAAAAATGGCAGCTCATTAACCTAAACTAAAAGTCGCTTCGTACAACGAGCAGCAGCTAGTTAGCTTTTTTTCAGCCCGGGTTTGCGCGGTTATATTTTGACAAAGAATATTGTTTACCTGTTGTCAGCCAGCACAGAGATAATTTGGAGCAATTTGGGATAATGTGCAGCCGTGCCCGAAATCGACTTCTAAGGAATAAAAGTTTTAGGGCAGAAAAGCTTTCAAAATCGCGCTTCCTTCGCAAATCTTAATGTTCCCTTAGCTTTTGAAAAGAGAAGGTATAAGTAAGCTAACATAAATTAGTTCTGATATTTTATTGCGTTGGTATGTATGTTCGTATATATAAGAGTAGATTTTGTCGTTATTATAATGTAACACGCATTATAATTTAGTAACTGAATAGGATTAGATTATACATACATACATACATACACATCACGCCTGATTCCTTGTAGAGGGGTAAGCAAAGATCATGGATCCCCATTTGGCCCGATTGTGACAAACCATTTTCTCTTCATTGACACTCATACACCTCCTCATACACACTCGGCGGTTATAGGTACTTTTAAAGTCACCCTATTTCGATTAGAATATAATCTACAAAATTTTTCTGCTTGTTATATAAAAGAGAGGTAAATCATGTGTACTTTTACTTACTGACATAAACACGGAGGTTTTTTAAACGGGCAGATGGGAATATGTATTATCTGTTGCGTACAGCTACGTTCATGTCATTAACATTTTGTTGTCTGCCAAAAAATATACGAGCGTCTAATTATTTCAGATATGAATACTCTGTTATGCTTACTCACGCTGTATGTAAATGCAGAATGACATTTATAATAAATTCCTACATTGATAAACAATCTACTAATCTTATAAGTATAGGGTGGCGCATTCAGATCGGTCAGTATGGGAAAGTTTGAAACTATAAGACATACGAAGATTTGTTTTTAGGAACCAAGTCACCGATTTTGATAAAAATAAAAACTGAATTCATACTTTATTAGAAAAACAAAAGTGTATCTAGTTCGGGAATCGAACCCGGTTGTTTTGAGAAATAAACTTGCATGTTTCAATTTTTCTTTTAAAATATCGTTTGTGTAGGTCTTAAGCTGTAAAGGTCTGTATGAAACGTGATGTCAAAAATGAATAAAATGCAATGATTTGGCATTCTTTGTGTATCTACAAAGTGTATCTCTCCAAAAAACTATTTTAACGATAGTGATCGCATAATCTTTATATTTACCTTAAGCAACACTATTTCAAATGTAGTGGTAACATCCTGTCATCATTTGCAATACGATATAACTACTGAGTATAAGCGTATTAAAAATTCAATAATCATAACTTCAACGTTAGAAACCAGTTCACAACAATGTTTTCACGAAAGTACATGAAAGTTCGGTATTTTATGATGTATTCACACAACTGTGAGAACACAACATTTTAAAGGCCTTCGGAATAACATTGTTCTCGTATGTTCATATGGCAATAAATATTTTATATCTGTTTCATCCGCTGAAATAGTAAACGGGAAATAAAATATTAATAATACGAAATATTTATACATGAAATTTAGTACCTATGTTCTTTATAATTACTACAAATGGTGATTTATATCTTTGATACCATAATCAGAACCTACAATAATATTTTAACATACAGTAATATTTTTAATTTTTAATTGAAAAAAATAATATTTAAAGTATCTTTCTACTTGGTACTTTCATTCAGGAAACGTCAAAGGCAAATGTTTACAAAGTTAAAACAAAACAAACATGAGATAAAAAAAATAATGAGAAAGGTTATTTTCCTTCGCAACTTCCGTGTGCTTATACGAAAATATAGGTTAGTTAACCTTTCAGGAGTCTTTGTTACTAAAAGAAAAGGTATGATGAGAATTTAATATTCTTTAGGTTTAATAAATAAGAAGTTATTAATTTTGAATTTCAAATGAGCGTTTATTCTTTATCAAAGGGGAAATAATCTATTGTGATTAAAAATACGATGTTGTCAAAGATCGCTTCTAAAAGGTTATATTTGACATTTTGCTAATAAATAAAGTAAAATGAAATCCTTGGATAATTTTCTTATGAACAAACTTGTAATTGGAAGATTTTAAATGTAAGTGAAGCGTTCAAAACTATATCACTTTGTTATTTAACAATAAAATTTTATTTATACAACAATAAACTTTCTCTTTTCTTCCTTTATTCTAGAACATGTTTACACATATACAGATAAACAAATAATTAGCAAACTATTATTATTCTATCCAAAGGGCCGCTAAATGAGTTATCCATCCTCATTTATATAGACACACTACACCCTAGTTCGCTAGCAAACGTCGTTATCGCGGTGACCCTAATAAATACTGTCCTGCGATGCTCCATGTTGTGGGACATCGGTGCAACATGTGTCTTGATGGTTTATCATATGTTGAATTTATATTTACCGATTTATCGTCTTTTCTTCTGGAACTCAGAAGAGAAATAGATGTTTTGTATACTGGGATTTTACGTATGTCTATGGCAGCTATGGTGTTGTATATGGCATATTTAAATGGGATACAAAAGCATGGTTCTGTTGAGTGTGATCAAGAGAGTCGAAGTAGGATAATTAAAATTTCGTTAAAAGTTGTTTGTAATGAAACTTAAATTTTAGCACCAAATTTATTTAATTCATGTTCAATTTATTAATTTCAATGAGCGCCTATATGTCAATGGGGCTATATCCATTCGTCGTCACTGTTTAGACTATCTAAAAGAATATACATAAACAGACACCACTATCAAACACTAGTAAATGATGAATTAATTTGACTAAATATATACTCGTAGTTTACAATACATCACGATGAATTTCACAAACACGAAAACATGTAAAGAATCCTGTTCATTTACCTAAAAATTAAATCAAACAGCAACGAAAAGCGTACCCTCATTAAAAGGCTAATATAAGATCAATAATGCTCTGAAACTGCTCGGTCGTAACGCTTAATCATTTATTACAATAGCCTGGGCTATTCTAATGATGCCACGATATCTTTTAGCATCATGAAAGGTTGTTTATTAGGGTCAGATGTGATAATCATAAACCTACGCTACACTCACACTTCGAAGGCTACGGCTTAGTTTTACGTGGCTCTGATAACTAGATGAAACGATGGAATGGATGTATAGTTATTTTTACGTTCGTTTTTATGTAATACTTTTAGTGTGTTTATATTTCCTGACCATCCGTTAATTGATTATTGTAACGAAAACGCTTTTTAGTTCTATGATAATGTGGGACGAACTTAATGACTTTACTTAGTTTTCCATAATAGGCTCTATAGGAAAAAGAGTCTGATGGTATTGAATATTGATTTGTTGAAATTCTTCTTTATTTATTATATGCATGCAAATATTTACATATTTTATGTTAGTGCATAAAAATGATAACCAAAATTAATCGAATGATTCATCTCAATTTCAACTGTTAAATATGCCTTTTAAATAGGCCCAATTATACTATTTTAGGATGAGCAAATATGTAAATAAAAGTAATAAACAATTGTAAATTTGTGGAATGCGTTTAATACCAATTATTTTTCCAACTTGAAAATTGGTTTTGGCGTTGATTTGCAATCGCAATAAAACTATGAATAAATAATGAACTAGCATGACTGTGATTGGATGAAATACTCGAACATTTAATTATTACTTTTGCTATTAATAAAGAATTTTATTTGGAAAGTGTTTAAATTAAAATATTTATTCGTTGCAAAATACCGTTAACTTATCCTGAACTTAAAACTATAATCCGCTTTTCTTCTCAATTTGTTGTAGCTATAAGAAATAATAGTGGACAAGTACCCTATAAATATTTTTGAGATATTTCTCTTTGATCCAACATTGGAAAACCAAAGTTATTAAAAAATTACTGAGTAGACTAATATCTCCTTTTAACTATAACCCAGGTTTCTTTCTTCGAGAAAATGTAAAAAGACATGTACATATACAGGGTGGCGCATTCAAAACGGTCAGTATGGGGAAGTCTGAAACTATAAGAGATACGAAGATTTGTTCTTAGGAACCATGTCACCGATTTTGATAAAAATAAAAACTGCATTCATACTTTCTTTGAAAAAACAACAGTATCCAGTACGGGAATCGAACCCGGTTGCTTTGAAAATATTAATTGGCCCTTTTCACTTTTTTCTTTTTAAATATCGATTGTGTAAGTCTTAAGCTGTAAATGTCTCAATGAAACATGGTGTCGAAAACGAATAAAATGCATTGTTTTGGCATACTTTAGTTTATCATAGTAGTTTACATACACCGTAACAATATTCTACAGACATGTGAAATCGACTCTATGGCTGTTTGTAGTTTTGTTCTTCCCTACTTGGTACATACACCATATTATGTGGCATTAGCATTGCATTAATCCTTTCAGGAGGTTTTGTTATCTATAGTAATCAAAAACTAACAATCTATTGAAAAGTTTACTTATAGTGACGTGTTAAACCATATTAGAAAATTTCTTGTGGGGTTACGTTAAGGATGAATTTTACAAAACAAGCTATGACACCATTGAAGACCTACAAGTAGCAAAAAAGTCAATTGTAACGCAAATTCACCACATGAAAATATAAAATTCAATCGTTACCTAAACGTGTTGAATATTGTATTGAAAACAACGGTGGTCACTTAGAAAACCTACTATGATAAACTAAAGTATGCCAAAACAATGCATTTTATTCATTTTCGACACCATGTTTCATAGAGACATTTACAGCTTAAGACCTACACAATCGATATTTAAAAAGAAAAAGTGAAAAGGGCCAATTTATTTTCTCAAAGCTACCAGGTTCGATTCCCGTACTGGATACAGTTGTTTTTTCAAAGAAAGTATGAATGCAGTTTTTCTTTTTATCTAAATCGGTGACATGGTTCCTAAGAACAAATCTTCGTATCTCTTATAGTTTCAGACTTTCCCATACTGACCGTTTTGAATGCGCCACCCTGTATATTCATTAATAATAAAACAACACATTCTTAGTCCCTCAATAACTTACCCCATTCCTTTCCAGGTGAAGCGGTGAAGTGATGTGCGTGTCATACGAGTGGCGGTGCAGTGAAGTGAAGTGAATCCGTGAGGGTGCGATTCTCGTGCCTGGCCTAACACGTTCCCACTGCGATGTCGCGCAGTTGACGCTGGCAGTGAGCCGCACCTCACGCTGCTGCCCGAGTCATAACTTACCAGGTATGTATTACATAAACAACTTCGCTTTACCTCCAACATTGTGAAATAAACAACTTCGCCTCACTTCCCTTGTTCGATCATCTGGGGTTGGGACAGGTTAATCTGTTCTGTCAGTAGGCAACTTGACTTCTAGCTAAGTATACTTTTTAATATGTAGTTTTCTTGTGTTGGAATTTGAAGTTCTCTTTCTTTGTGTATTTTAGGTTGTATATACGTTAAAACAGCTTTCATACAGGCGGTGTAGGGAGGCTTTGATGCAATATATTCGTATAATAAGTCTGTTAGCAGAATAAGTACTTCTATCAAACAATAAAACAATGAATACCCAAGTGAGACTTATAATTAATGCGCCACATAAATGCAGTCCTTCTAGGACAATTACATTACAATTTTGAAAAGACACCTAACATTAGCACAAATTTTCGTGTACAATATGGTGCTGTCTATTTTGAAACAATTACATTTTCGCTCTCGACTATACACCTGACATTATCACAATATTCATCATAATATGGTGTAGTCCTTTTTGAAACAAACACGTTTACAATATCAATTATACACCGGACATTAGTACAATATTCGTGTACAATAAATATGGTGTAGTTTTTTTTTAATATTACATTTACAAACTCGGCTATACACCTGCCAATTGCATAATATTCTAGTTCAATATTGCGTAAGCAGTCCTTTTTGATCTAGCTACATTTACAATATCGATATTTTGGTTCAATATGGCGTAGTCCTTTTTGAAACAATTACGTTTACAATCGACTAGCCACCTGTTGCTACACAATATTCTGGTACAATATATTGTAGACCTTTAAGGTACAATTACATTCACAATTTTGACTAGACACCGAACATTTGCATAATATTCTGGTACAATATAATGTAGTCTCTTTTGAAACAATTACGTTTACAATTTTGACTATATACCTAAAATTAACACAATATTCTGTAGCTTTGTACTTTTGAATAAATCACCTTAACAATTTAGGTTCAACACCCAACAATAAAATTCAGTACAATATTCTTGTACTACATGTACATATTTTTCGATTAATCACTTTAACAATTTTTATTAATCACCTAACATTACAATTTTCATCACAATTTCAATTTTGTCCAACACGTTTTTTTGCAACGATCACTTTTATAATTTTAGTTCAACACCTTACCTCACCATGTTCGCCACAATATTTTTTGAAACACTTTTTGATTCAATCACTTTAATAATTTTTAACACCCAACATAACAGTCTTCAGTACAATATTTTTGTACAACACGTATATGTATTTTTTAATAAATCACTTTAACAATTTTAGTTCAACATCAAACAATTCAACATTGAGCACAATATTTGTACACGTTATATTTTTGCATCTTTCACTTTTAAAATTTTAGGTCCATACCTAACTTAAGTATCCTTGCACAAAACGTTTATTTATGTCTCTATCACTAATAATTTTCGTCCAACACCCAATAATTAGCACCATACGTCATTCAAGAATCAGTCACTAACAATTTCAGTTCAACGCCTAACTACAAATCAGCACAGAATTCTCGTACAGCACGTATATATGTTGATAAACGGGTAGAAGCCACAGCAACAACAGGGGCAGCTACAGCAAAGAGGACAGCAACATCCGGGGCAACAGCCCCACGGGCAATAGCCACAACAGCCGCAATTGCAGCAGTTACAACATCCGCAACACCTGGAATCAACAATCAGTATCAATCACTACATAGTATAAAACAAAGTCGCTTTCTCTGTCCCTATGTCCCTTTGTCTGCTTAAATCTTTGAAACTACGCAACGGATTTTGATGCGGTTTTTTTATATATATAATAACATCCATTAAATAGTGGAGTAGGCTATATATTTTATTCCCGTGCGAAGCCGGAGCGGGTCGCTAGTATTACATAAAATACATAACATTACCAGCTAATGTCGTATTGAAAAAGTGTGACGTAATGAAATACCTAAAATCGCTGAGTATGTGTGAAAAGGTATGGAGAGATGAAACGAAGGTGATGTGGATCTAACATTTCTGACCATAATTCGGTAGGGAAATGGGCATAAAATAAAAATTAATGTAAATGTATTACATAAAATAAAAAATATGATATATGTGCACCTTTGGGATCCCTCGATAAGCCGTAGCTCATTCGTTGGCGGCTAGGCTGTATCAATCATTTCGTGGTTTAAATCGAGGAGCATGTATTAATGAAAAAGTATCCCGGTTTCTTCATTTGTAAAATGCAACGACTACGGTGAGGGAAAACATCGTAAGAAAATTTACCCAACCCTCGAAAAAGGTAATAGTCAGTGCTGGGGAACCACAGCTTACCACTTGAGTATTATATGGTGAACATGTGGGTTCTAGGGGGCAATTCCTACCTTGCGATTCCAGAGATGGAAACTGTGATTTCCCTGTGTTATTTTGTTGACATCAAATAACTACACAGCTGACTTAGATGTTTTGATAGATACTAGATAATCATAGATTAATGGTATGAGATGCTATTTGTTTATGGTTGCTGAGAGGGCTTGATAGATCTGTCATAGTCAAGACAGTGTTTAGAGAACGTCACCAATTTCTTTACCTTCTTCTATCATATGTATCAAAAAAGAGAACGAAGTATGCTAAGAAAAGCTTTTGTCTTTTTATTACACTAATGTCATAGAAATGAATAGTCATACTTGAAAATGATACTTACATTCTCCTTCTACTCAAATATTTTAAGAATGTGTTGGCGGACAATAACTTTAAGGAACCAAATTAACAATTACATGAAACGCTTACAATGAACAAAGAATTTAGTATCGTTACATAATAAAAAGAAAATATTTTGTTTTAACTAAAATTTTGATCTTAAATGTCACTCGGGACTGACAAAATCATAAATTTTCGTTGCCATAGATAAAATATGTTTGTAAGAAAAAACTATTTTGGCTGATAGGTGAAAGCATTTTACTCTAGAAAGCTTACTCGAATTTAATACCAGAAAAAATAAAGATAGGTTTCGGCGTAATTGTATTAAAATGCAAATATTATTAAATTTCAGATTAATTAAATATTAAATTGGATTAATATTTAATTGGATTAATTATATATTAAATTGCAATATATGATTAACACATTTCTTGACAAAATAATCAGTAAATAATGTGACAAATGGTAAACGATGTCGCCTTTAACAAGCACTATTCAAAATTTTATTACATAGAAAGGACATCATACATAAAATCATTGTTTAAACAATTCCATTGTATAACAGGGTTGAAAATTCAATATCTCGTAATGTTCCCGGAGCGAAGATAAAACGCTTACAGCCCTTATTAATTATTGTGGTCTTAATTTCACGCATCACAGCATTTATATTTAAGTAAACAAAAGATCTCATGCCAACAATTGAGTCCTTCGAAATCAGATAATTCTCACAATGAAAACCACTGCTTTGGGTAAGACTTGATATTAATTAAGTTAAGGCAAAAGGAACTATTTGATAAATATTATAGACCCTAATAATATTGGATGAAATCTCAACGGCTATTATTATTCCAGGATACTAATCAAACTTTTTTTTTTGAATTCATTGTTAAAAGATTTTTAGTTTTATTTAATCTAACTAGTTGATTAGATTATTTATCATAAAGCATTTTATTCTAATTTTATTTTGTCAATTATTTTGTGTGTTATATGTGTCTGTATATGTATATTACTTTTCTTTTTAAAATGTGGTAGAAGGCAACTAAAAACCTAGGAGTTAATGAAATTTATCGGTAATGTACTAGCAATTAATACCAACCTAAGATTACTTTCCGATATTTTTGACTTCGTTTTTAAGTTTCCTTTCTCATAAGGTTTCTTCTGTAATCAATAAAACATATAGGAAGTTTCATCCTCGACAATAATAAGCAGCTTGTACTCAATATGAAACTTCGTTATGTTCACAACATTTGCAATTACATTAGAGTCCCGATGTAACCACAATACATCTGAGTAAGTTCTGTTCTTCAACGACTTAGCCTTAATTCTAATAAGTTGCTCGGACGAGTAACTGGGAAATGTAGCGAGTGAATTTCAGCAACAACTTTGTTGTTTCAAGAATAAGCTAAAATGAGTTAGATATTTCGTCTAAGAAGTATTCTACCTTTTATTTGACAGGACCTGTGATGGTAATCACATGTACTATTAACTATATATCAGCTTTCTAGTGAATTTGTATGGAATTTTCAGGCTCACACCTCTTATGGCTACAGTTGTATTTACAGATTTTTACGAGTTATTACACACGTAGTTGAAATGTTTATCAAATTATACATACATATTTACATACATAATCTCCCACTTGTTTTATTAAAAAGGACTAGATGTTCCCTTGTTCATTTCCATGTAGAGCAAATGTAGTAAAATACTATTACCCTTAAGAAACGATATATGACTTTCATTTTATCTCACTATACGTATTTAACCCAAAAAAAGGTTCACAATGTTCGTAGATTATTTAAATACAATTACTTACACGTTATAGTTTGAAATATGAAACTGTCAATAAAACCTTCTTCATCACGTAACCTTCTTGTGACTGAGGTTAAATAGAGTAAGGAAATTTCAATCCCAACCTATTTGCAAACGGAATCTTCCAATGAAAATGAGAAATTTTCTTGACTTATTTTTAGCAAACTTTTCCGAGATGTTTATTAAAATTTTTCAAGTCAAGTTCTTTGAATTTATTATTAATGTTCCAGAATTTCGGTGTAGATACCAATTATTGTATTTGTATTATGATGGTAGATTTCACAGATGCTAACTTTTTATTAAGGGTATTGTTCGCGGAAATGAGCGAAACGAGTGTTTTCATTTTTCAGTTTAAACCTATTTAGAACTTACTGACACCTATCATACTTTCAAGGTAGCATAATGAAAGACTGAAATTGATGACTGAAGTAGTTTCAAGAGTTAAATATCAATAATTACGTAAATATAAACGCATAAAGTTGATAAAAAATCAGAAAAATGGCGCAAACAGGGTTTTGTATTTTTTCGTTTATTTCGTCACGGAGTTAGATCTGAAATCAAAATATACAATAATGGGTTCTCTAAATACTAAATAATTTGACTAAAAACATATTAGGTCCTGTTTTATTCATAATACTGCAGTTTTCGTAAATATAAAACGGCCAATTTTGGGCCGCCATCTGTTTCATACATTTTTATATGGACAGCTTACGCGTCCGCCGCGAGTCGCTAGTTTCAATAGATCGCGTTCAGAATTTGGCGAATGCCAGCGTGGGGAGCACGTCCATTTTGTTGGCGATCACAGCTAAACCGCTAGATAATCACACGAGATCAGTTATTTCTTAGTTCAATAAGTGAAATTTGGAAAACAAAGTGTAATCACTTTGGTGTTTGAGGTTATTGCTTATTATATTACAAGCGATTTTTTTCTTTCGAAGTGAACTGCTAAAGTTGATTTATTCTACATGTATATTTTAAGAAGTATTTTACTTGATGCGACGCCATATTTGATATAAATTTATTCTTGCGTCATTTATGCCTATGACAGGTACATATCAGACATGATATGAAAAAATCATGGTAATGAATGTAAATAATTTTGATTTACCGCTTGATGTTTCGGATATTATGACAAGAAGTTGAGAATACATACATGATACATTCTGACATCACTTCAGCTTTCTTCACAGTAGGTAGGCAGCAATTAGTGAACCCCAGGATAGGTTATTTTTAGAGACAAATTGCTATCGAAATCCGAATTCGGTCACTAGGCTCTCATAACGGAGTTGGAGGTCACACCAAAAAAAATTTATAATTATTATACATATCCTGCTGCTCAAAATTTTGCTCAGTAGTCTGTAGGTATTGTTTGCCTCGGCAAACTTTACGCATAAATCGAAGAAATTATATTTGAAGTTCTTTTTCAGCTCAAAACCATACGAAAATACAAACGCACTACTAGGCTCACAGACTCCTACAGAAGGTCGGGTTAGGGTACTCACTCAAGTACGTTCTAATACACTATTTCTTATTGTTTCTATAAAATTACAATTATTTACCACAAGTAATTTATTATTTAAATATTGATTACTTTTATATATTTATGACTACAATGTTTTTAATATATATAAATAAATAATAAGTTGTTGAATAATCTGATTATAATTTATTAGTGTTTGTTTCGTTTACAACTCAATTGATACACGGAACGTGCATCAGCCATGACAATAAAGTTTGTTATGATTTTGTTATATCAAGTTTGATGTGATTTATTTCAGTGTTTTTGAAACTATCGTAGTGTGGAACCTGTTTATATCGCAAACATAAATAACATTACATAAAATATCCCCTATTATCCCGCCGCATTGCTTTGTGAATCGATATTTATAGAAAAATGCTTCATGCATAAGAATTTACAAATGAAATAACAACAATTTATCTGCAAGAAATCTAATTCATCATACTGATTTGATATTGACTTATATTAACTTTGATTTTAACTTATTTTAGATATAAAAACATACTTGGCCACTACTAAAACAGAAAGGTAACCTCAAAAGTATTTATCCCAGAGATAAACAAGGGGCTGCAATTGTTTTACACGGACTTGTTTCTATAACAAAACATCGACTTTGTTTTGGAATAAGGTGGTAGGTATCTGTAAGAACATACACACATCAACATGGTCTAGGGATATTTAACTCAAACCTAAATAACTAAAATTATACTACCTTTTAGTTAAGACACCTGTATCTGTAGTATTATATTATCTGTGCCTGTATATTAAATTAAACCTTGATTATTAGCCTATCTGATTAAATGAAAATATTTTTGTGAAAGTTGTAATTTAAAAAAATCTAGAACAAGAGAAAAAACTCTGATAAAACTTCAAACTAAACTTTATTTTTAAAACATTAAAACTTCAACATAACATTTACTTTTTTTTACTAAAATCGTGTTCCACTGAAAATCAATAATGTGTAGATCTTCCTAAGACATTCCTGACACATCTGCAGGGGTTCGGCATGCTTAAAACAAGGGTGTCAATATCCCGTTGTGGAATATTGTCCCAAGTCCTGCTAAGATGCAAGAAAAGATGGTTTTCACTGACAATTCTTCTGGGAAATTTCTTAGAGCTCTTCTCTGAAGCATATCCCAGGCATGCTCAATAGGATTTAAGTCTGGAGATTGCGCAGGCCAGTCTAAATCCTGGACATTGTGCTGTTGTAACCAAGTTGTAACGATAAGCGCAGATAATTTGTCATATTATTTTTTTCTGTAAGGCCAGTATTAAATCTAAATTATTATTAATTAAATTTAAATCTAATTCATTATACTGATTTGATATTGACTTATATTAGCGTTGATTTTAACTTATTTTAGATGAGTGAGGGGGCAGTGACGGAACGCTGGACGAGGTTACTCGCTAAAAATATAACTCATTTCCATACACAGGATATAATTTGCACTAATCAGTAGATGTCCATACCTAGTCACTAATCAAAGTGTAATGTAACCTTAATACAAGCATTTATAAAATTAAATAATAGGTACCTATTATTACAAACAATATTTTAGTGCAGTAACCATTACTTACATACATTATAGACTATAACTAAATTTATAGTACACTTATTTCAGGAGCTTATGTAAGTAGTAAATTGTATATCAATACACAATGTGTGTTTGCAAATTTTTACACCTACAGAGAAAAAAAGAAAGAAACTTTATTCACTACATTAACAAAACACAAACATGGAAAAAATATAGGTATGTAAAAAACCATTGATGCAGTGAAAAGGTGCTGCCTCAGTATACGATGCAGCTAGGCTGCAATCACTGGTCCTCTGGCAGCACCCAATTCGGAAACCGTCACAAGCTGCATAATATAATAAATAACAAACATACACAAAATAACTAATTTATAATATACAAATACAGATATAATACGAGTTCGGCTGTAGCCCAGTGGCTAAGAACTCGGACTTCGTATGAGAAAGGTCCTAGGTTCGAATCCCGACTCTAGCATGTACCAATGAATGAAATTTAAATATTTGTTTTTAATTTACGAATATAATTTACAGTCGCTAACGGTCAGGAAAAACATCGTGAGGAAACCTGCCTATCCCTCAGGATAGGTAATAGTCAATGCCTATATACGGCGATACGGTTCACTACCTATCACGTTGGGTGTTGTCTATCTAGTGAGACGCGTGCTTCGAATGACCCATACCTAACATGCCTTCGAAATTTCGGAGATGTGCATTCAAGCCTCAGACTACCCCGCCATAATAAAAAAGGAGTGTGTATACACAAATCGTGAAGCGTATGTATGTATATAATACGCATACATAAAATTAATACACTATAATTCATAATCATACTTCGGGCAACATAAACAAGAACATATATATATATATTATAGACATGTAGATAGATATAGGCACACACATACACAGTCATACATATTATATATACATTATAAACAGTAGTAACATCGTATAAACATACATTAATATATTTCATACACATACACATACACATTTATTCAAACTCATATATAGAAAGAAAAATATATAACTATGGTATTTGCACTGACAAGGTGAGACATTGATAGGAGTTAGGGTAAGGATTTTTGTTGTTCGAGAAGACAAGCCTTATACCTAAGGTAGAAAGCTCCCCTAGAAGCAACGTCGCGAATAGGTGGAGGTATTTCATTCCAGCATTTGGACGCAGAGGTGCTTACATCTGGTGCTAGTTTCTATACCAAAGAGCAATTACAAAGGTTCGTGGTCTAAACCATATTTAAACGTAAAAGAATAAGCTGACAGTTACAGATTCCAAGAGCTAATAATCATCTTACTACTTTCATTTTAAATACGCCAGACTGTTACTATATCAAATTAACAAATAATAAAATAGGTAGGTACGCTTTGTGAGGTCAGGTGTATGTGTTTTGAGTATGCCGAGAAGACACATCATCGTGACAAAACAACAAGCAACAAGACAATTTCAATGCATATAATTAAATCGTAGTTACTAAAGTATCTGAAAACTATCTACGAGTGCGCAGTGTTTATAGTTTTATAATCCTGAATAGGTACAAAATACTGTGCTCACATTACGTCGCTGCCGCCGACCCCGATTGATATGGCTACGTCACATCCCACATCCCTTTCGGGGTAGTCAGATGTTGAGTGGCAATAAGTTTTTTGCAATCTTTTGTCAATCGAAACCCAATCGTTACCTAATTATCAATAGCCAATGTAATAGGTGATTAACTAAGTCCTTACATAACCAAATCAGGTTCTCTCACTAAAACAACAGCACGTGAACAATTTAAATGGTCACCCATCCAATTACTTCCCACGCCTGCGTAGCTTAACTTCGGTGATACAACGAGAACCGGTATATAAATCACAACCGTAAAATCCTATTATTTACGATCATAACTACGCGGTAGCGCGATTCAAACATCTACCCAATATTTCAGCAAAAACATTATTGACATTACATAACACATAAGCTAATTGACTGTATAATAGTAGTTTATCAGGATGAAAAGAAATCTGTATGAGACATTTACATTTTTCGTACGACTGCCCGCCTATAAAAGTCTGTGATCCTGGTACATATTCCGTTTGTAAATTTAGTCGCGAAATCAAGCAGTATTAGGCAAAATAAAATTAGGTTTTATGCATTGTAACGAGTTTACACTTAAATTCATGAGCTCAATTTTATTTCAATATGTGTAGTGCGGGTAAATGTAACTAATAAATTGTATGACTACTATATCTACAATATGGTAAAAAGTATTGTAGAATAGGTACTTATATAATTTTACCGTGAATGAACTGAATTAACCTAGGTAATCATAATACTTACGCATATGAAAAATGACTACACTACTACTTTCGTTGAAGAACATATTTCATTTCAAAAGCATTATAATCTAAAAACATAGTTTTACAAATTCGTTAACCTTTCGGAGTCAGTAAATGAGTGGTTAGGTAGTTGCATACCTACATACATACATAATGTAATCTGTACTAGCATCATTACAAACACTGGAAAACTTGAATTTATTTCTTGTTGGATTGATTACCATCTGGATTTGGGTGAGAATATCAGTTTATACGATGCATCATATGGAAACGATACGTATTTATTGATATAACTATCTGCAATTTACACGCCGCCGCGGCGGCGCGTCGTCATGATCAAAACTATCTGTCACGTTCGACAGAGCATATCTGCTAAGAAGTCGGTCTGGATTGTCGAAAAATCATCACAATGTTTATTTTATGTTAGATAGATAGATAATGTACGTTTTATTTAGCAATTAAAAAATTGTCTTGCAATCGGCACACTATTGAGTTTAAAAATCAATTATATTATTAATATAAAACTCCCATAAAGGTTTCGCGATGTTTTGAAATTCGCGCCTTTTTATATTTTATATTCTGTCCAACCGCTAAAAACAGCACTAACGCGCAATGTACTCAGCGCTGCTGCGCTAGAAATGTCCGATTTTTGACAGTTCGTGAATTTATTTTTGGAATACAATACCCTTAATGATCATCAAAATTTCAGCTCGGCATATCGTTCAAGAGGATCAAGTAACAATTAAATGCAAATTTTTCAATACACAATAGGCTATCATTCTGTCACCAAGATCTTATTTCATTGCTATGACAACCCATATAGTTTTCCTTAAAAAGACTTGATATAATGTATGTTTAGCAACTCGAAAAGGGACTAAAGGAAGTGAGTTTATATGTATGTCAATATGGTATGTACGTGTAACACAAAAGTGTATTATCCAGTAGAGGGAAGCAAGATAATTGCCATGGTTTTGATTCTGCTACTCTGGATAAACCTTTATGGTTCTAGGTCTTATGTAGCATTTCTATATATTCCTTATGTTGTACGAGTATTATGTAGATTGTCATTGTTATAAGAAGAATTACAATCTGTTGTATATGAACATAACCATTATATTTAAACGAACAATAACTTAAGCTTAAGTATGTACTCGTTATTATCACATTTATGCTTGTCTTTACGGCATAGTCTGATCAAGATAAGTAATAGAAGTCATGAATTTTATAATGTAATTCACGGTTGTTTATTTTCATATACCTTAACAGTAGTAGTAGTAGTAGTAATAGTAGTTGTTAGTAGTTACTTATGAGTATTTGGGAATAGATTTACATCTTAGTTTGTAAAGGTAACAGTTTAGTTTGTAAAGATGGATTATTTCGGTTATTTTTATTTTGCCGCCCTATAAATATCGAACAATTAAATACGAGTATCACAACTTTTCCATTAGAAGCTTAGGAGAATCGGGGCTTATGTGGGCACAGGATTATAATGCACTTCAATGCCAGACCAAGTTTTAATGCACTGATAATGACATCGTCCTTGTTGCAGAAGGAACTAAGGCATACGTTCTTGAGCATAGAACTGTCTTCACATACCCGAGATATATCAAGAGTTGTAGAGTTGTATGATCCCTAACAATTTCAATAAATTAACTATAAATTTTTACGGAGTGGACAGAACTTCGGACGAGTCGAGATGAAAATACTCGTATTTTCTAGCTCACTTTTTAGTATGCATTTTTGGCAACTTTACGCCCAGTTTTCGACAGTGTAATAATTAACTAAATATCTTATGCATAAATACGGCGATACTATTGCTCTGAAGAACTGTTTTTTCAATGCGGCTATAGGGCTTTTCATCTTATTAATATAAAATATCTTTCATAAAAGTTCTTGAATTGGTTTCATATGATTAATAACTAACGGGACTAATCGCGTATGTTTTTATATAATAAAGTTACCTTTATTAACCCGACGTTTCGGCTACGTTGAGTCTGCCTGTGACCATAGCTGCTGCAACGTATCTCTTAAAACTATAATTTGGTTTCATATGTCATATTTGATTTATAAAGGTCTAAATGTATACATAATTCTAATGTATATATGTCACAGTATACAAAAAGAAACTAAAGAAAGCATATTATCATAACGTATTTCATAAGTGTCAGTCAGTACCTAAAAACATGTGGAAAGTAATTAATTCTTTAACTTGTAATAAAGTCAAATCAGGTTGTACCATTTCAAATCTAATAGTTAATAACAAGAAGATCTCAAACCAGCATGAAATATGTGAGTACTTAAATTTTTACTTTTCAACAATAGGTTATCAATTGGCTCAAAAAATTCCTGTTCTATACCATAAAGACACAACACAAACATATACATGTAGCTCTCCCAATTTATTAAATACAATAACCCAATTTAGACCCTGTTGCGTAGATGAAATAAGTACTTATATTGTAAATTAGACAATAATGTTAGCTCCGGCATTGATAAAATAAATGTTAAAACGGTAAAATGTATAAAACAATTTATACTGACAGATCTTACAAGCAGTATTAATAATTGCTTAAGTACAGGTATTTTTCCAGATCAATTGAAAATCGCTAAAGTCACGCCTATTTTTAAATCAGGTAGTAAATCAGATCCCTCAAATTATCGACCTATATCTGTCTTACCAGTACTGTCCAAGATTTACGAACGCGTCATATACAACAGATTAATAGAATACCTTGACAGCAATAGCATCTTAAATAGCAAACAATATGGGTTTAGGTCCAAATCTAACACACTCACGGCTACTATCGATCTCATAACGAAATTAAAGCAGCAAATTGATCAAAAAAACATAGCTGTCGGTATTTTTATCGACCTCAAAAAAGCTTTCGATACTATTAGCCATGTCATATTGTTGAAAAAATTAAAGAATATCGGTATAAAGGGCCTTGCCTACAAAGTATTACAATCATATTTAGAGAATCGCACCCAATTAGTTCACCTGGATAATGCAATAAGCAGTGTCCAGACTATAAACTATGGTGTACCACAAGGGTCGATACTGGGGCCGTTGTTATTTTTACTATACATCAACAATATTGACAAAAACCCACTGTACGGTCATTTGACACTCTATGCAGATGACACTTGTCTGTTTTATTATGAACGTAGAGTACCCGCCACATAAGGTGGCAGTTGGAGGCGTCGCCACAGTCGCGTAATCCAGTGTTGCCAGTAAACACGCCAAAACTAGCACTCACTGTGCCATACGGCTCGATACATTATATTGAGGTTTCATTTGTAACGATCTTTGGTTGCAGAGCTATAAACTCAAATAAAACAAATTAATATACCAAAGTCAAAAGTCAAAATATTTTTATTCAAAATAGGCCCTATCATAAGCTCTCTTTGAAAGTTATTTTATGATCCAAGTACAACTTAAAAAAACTATATATTGACAAAAGGAATATATATGAGTGAAGTGGAAGGGCGGTTACGTAGGGGCCGGCCTAATAAGACATATATGTAACAGTCAGATAGACGCTATATTGAAAAAAGGTGACGTTAGGAGTACCTATAACCGCCGAGAGTGTATTAGAGAATGTATGAATGTCAATGAAGCGAAAGTGGTCTGTCAGGATCGGGACAAATGGGGATCCGTGATCTCTGCCTACCCCTCTACAGGGAATCAGGCGTGATGTGTATGTATGTATGTAAAAAAACTATTTCAAACATGGCACTGAGCATTGTCTTTACATATTTTTACCGAGGTTAGTTCACCAACCATTTCGGCTGCTCAAGATACCACGTCATGAAGACCACGACCGCTCTGATAAGAGCGTAACGATTGAGAAGAAGAAGTTCAGCGGAGACCCTTGGAGAAGAACTAACAAGAAACTCCAGAAATCAATTTATTATAATCACCCTTAACAAACATAAAAATTACAAAGAGTGGGCAAAAAACACAACGCTGGTAATACTAAATTTACCTTTCATACAAAATAACACGCAATGGCGGAAACGTCAAATTTAGTTCCAAGTTTGGCTACTGCCACCTTATGTGGCGGGTACTCTAATCTACAGGAAGCATTAAAGAGATGTCAGAATGATTTGAACACAATTTCAGTATGGTTTAAGTACAATCTTCTCACTATAAATCCTTCCAAAACTAGTTACATTATCTTTGCCGCAAAAAATAAATTAATGCAACCACATACATCTTTAAAAGTTGATAATATTGACATACAACAGGTGAATTGTGAAAAATATCTTGGACTTATATTAGATAAAGACTTATCTTGGAAACAGCATATAGAACACATTCAAACCAAAATAACTTGCCTCACTGGAGCTATTCGTAGGTTTGCACCATTCATACCTAAAAGCACCAGATATATTATTTACAATTCCCTTGTTCAATCGCATTTCAATTATTTAATTCCTGTCTGGGGTTCAGCTCCTAAGACAACACTTCACGATCTACAAGTGACTCAAAATAAAATTATCAAAGTTCTTTTCAACTACGACTTTCTCACTTCCACCGATAAACTATACAGAGACACTAAAATAATGACACTTGCACAACTATATAAGTATAACACCTGCCTTCTAATCAAGAAAATACTCCAGAACGACATTCACACTAACATCAGATTTCCTAAAAACAACGAAGTACTCACATATACAATGAAAACAAGACAAGCTAATAACTTGAATTTACCCATATCACGCACGAACTATGGTAAAAAGACTATTACATTTGAAGGGGTACAACTTTACAATAGCTTACCTGTCGACATAAAGGAGTCATCGTATAATGCATTTAGAACATCTTTAAAAAAGTATATAATGTCGTCTAAATAAATAACTACAAATAAATAAACAATTAAAATAGATAGGTAACAACTTTTGTAAGTAATTGTACTTTTGAAGTCAATATTTTTTAATGTTATCTAATGTAATTTTATGTTTCTGTTCACGCGCGATTACATATTTTTTTTGTATATGTACATATGATATTCTCAAATGAAGTGAATGTAATGTTCTTTTTTGAGAAATAAAGTTCTTTAAACCTAAATATTGCATGACATAAAAGTGTTGCTTTTGTCTTTCAGAAGGGGTAGGTAACACAATAAATTGCATATTTTTCAGCTTTCGAAGTTTTATTACACATTTTTAATAAAATATGCGGTTTTAGTATAACCTAGAAAGTTTTATTGCTCTTATAGTTCTTTGGTACGATATGGGGTCATATTTAATATTCTTAGTCATAAAACTTTTTTATTAGTTCGATTTCCGTCGCTTTGATTAAAGTTAATCATGGCTTAGACTATTTACTTCATGCATATGCTCAATATGTATTATGTATATTTACATACATACATATTACGCCTGATTTCCTGTAGAGAGGTAAGCAGAGACCACGGATCCTCATTTGTCTCTATCCTGACAGATCACTTTCGTTTTATTGAACTCATACAACTTCTCATACACACTCGGCGGTTTAGGTACTTCTAACGTCACACTTTTTCAATATATAGTCTATCTGACTGAAAATGCGGTCACTGAGAAGCATTTTAGGAGTGACATTGAATTATAGAATTAAAAATAGTGTGATGTAGGATGATTGTGGTTTGTGATAAGATGTAGTGACTAAGATTGAAAAGGGCATGCTTCGATGCTTTGGACATGTTATGCTTATGAATGAAAGAAAATCGACCAAAAGAATATATGTGAGTGAAGTGGAAGAGCGGGTACATTATATTTAATAGAAAATAATACATACACATCACGCCTGGTTCTTTGTAGAGGGGTAGGTAGAGATCACGGATCCCTATTTGTCCCGATAATAGTAAATAAATACAAAAGTAGTGGCTGGATGAGCGCCACGTATGATCGTGTTTTGTAGCGTACCCTTGGGAAGGCCTACATCCAGCAGTGGACTGGTATAGGCTGATTGATTTACTGAAATACAATTGTAACTTCTCTCAGATCTTCCAATAAATTCAGGTGCTATTGATAGGTATTTACCAGTAATAAATCAAGTCAAGGCTTAACCCTTATTTGTTTGGAAAAGTTCGAGTCGATTACTCATTCAATGCCTTCGGAGGCTTTGATTTTAATTAGTGAAATTTACCCAAATTGGTTGTATTAGAATGGGAAAAAAAATTGATGAACTAAAGAATATATTTTTATATTTAATTATAGTCACATACATACACATCACGCCCGTTTCCCCGTAGAGGTGTTGACAGAGATTATAGATCCCCATCAGTCCCGATCCTAACAAACCACTATCACTTTACACTTTTCTTTTGACATTAACCTCCTGCTTCACACACACACACACTCGGCTTTAAGTCTGGTTTTTGATAGTAATTTTATTCAACACATAAATATATAGGTATTGAAAAACCATGAGGTTTTTTAGAGTAAGAAGGCACTATATTAACATAAGGTATAAAATTATTATTAAAAAAAGATTGGATTGTGATGTTACATGTAACATTGCTGACAAGTGGCTAGCCCGTCGTCTATTACATTCCATTTAACCCGAGTCCCTTAGTCGCTACGTCTTGCAGGTAAAAATGGCAGCTAGTTAACATTCTATTACGTACCAGACTAGCACGGGACAAAGGTCTTAATATAAACATACAACGACTTAATTGCTTCTCAAGCCAAAGATACCCCGAAATGGAATTACAAGTCAAATCACCTGTTTTGATTACTGGGAGCCTATTTTGATGTGACCCTTATTTGAAGGAAGGGTCAGTCATACATTATTTATGTAAGTTAAAAGGATTATGAGGGTTGCAGGGAACACCTTGTTTAGAATCCAATCTGGCAAGTTTGCACCGGGACTTTGGATTTTTGTTTGTTTACTCTTCTAAATTCTTTACCAGGAAGTAACGTAAAGAAAGTAAACAAAAACAGAATATTAATTTGATCGATACTTATTGATTAAATCGTTGGATAAATTAAATAGGAATGTTATAACAATGATTGATATTTTTAATGAACCTAGCACCCAACCTATCTTAATCAACTAGAACACCACCTTCGATACCAATATACTACTAAGTGATTTGTAAACTATTAAGTTTGTTTCATTTGAGTTCATAAATAGCCTTTTAACATGATCCATATTTACTCTGTTACAGTCAATATAAATAAAAGTATAAGTAAATATGTTTGCGTAACATTTTATGCAATAACTTTTTTAATTTTTACGTCAAGTCGTTAAAGGAAGTATTTGATTGGAATTTAATTAACGTGGGTGTACTTTAAGAGAACCTTCGATTGACGTGCCCTTAATTAATTGGTTTGACAATTTAATTATGTTTATATACACCAGTAATGACTCAATAATTTCACATGAATACATTAATTTTCATCAAATATTCGTAGTCACATGTATGCTGTATAGTTGATATATTATTTGGACTTTACTTTGAAAATTGGATTATTAAATATTATGAATTTGGCACTGTACAAAATGTTCTAAAATCCAAAAAGTATGCACCATGACCGTTATTTCTTTCGAAGTTAATTAACGACTACTATCATCACTATTTAGAAGCTAAATAATGTTAGAGTTGTATTAAATTGTCTAAACAAAACGTGAATCCAGCTTACATAAATAACGTCTTCTCTTTTCTAGGGGACTAATATTTACGCAGATAGCTCATGATACAAAATACACAATAAAGTTACAGTAAATCGACCATGAAGTTCATAAAAATATACTCTTGTTATTGTTTTCTTAGTTAGTGTCTTGTGTTTTTACAGCTATAAACGTTCTTTAATCCTTTTCGGCGTGTGCGAAACCATAGTAACTTAATAATATCTTATTGGACTCTTTTTGTCTTAAGAAGTACATGATATTATTAGTAGCTCAGTTTCGACGTAACTCAGTTGTTGTCGGCTCTGTATCAGGGGGTACAGGGTTCAAATCCCGCTTGACCATGTACCAATGGAAATTAATTTTAATGAATTTCTATGAACATTTTGGTAATAAAAACACATTTACGAAATACATCGAATTATACGGTGAGGGAAAACATTGTGAGGAAACCTACCTGTTCGTCGAACAGATAATAGTTAGTGCTTGTAAATGGCGACATGGCTGACCACCTGTCACATTGAGTACTGACTATCTGGTTAACACGTGGGTTTGAGGTGTCCATAGAATTACTACCTTCGCAATTGCGGAGATGGACACCTGAACCTCTGACTACCCCGCAAGGGTTAATGGTCGTGCATGCGTTTTGTTGTTGTTGTTATTATTAGTGACAAAATAGTACATACTTGAAATAAACAATTCTGTCAAATATGTTTAATTTCTTGAAACCTTATGGGAGATTTGAGCTATTTAATGAGAGTATGCGCCCCAACGCAGTTTCAACTCTAGTTGAATGCATATGCGTTTTCAAATATGTCATATAAAGGCTCAACTTTGAGGATAGACACTCGACCTCGATCGTGGGTCTGTTCATGACAGATTGACAAGATGCATGCAGGTGAGGGTGCGATGAGGAAAATTGGTTTTTCCTTCAATCTCCATTTTGTTTTTTTCTTACTATCCGAGCTATTATATCGATATAGTGAAGTCTGTGGTAGTGTTTATGGTGAAAATACATGATACCTAACAGTTCTTTCTATAGAAACATACTTAATTATTGAATGATAAGGAATGTTTGGAATAACGTCTAATAATATCTTTCTCAAAGCCTTTTTCCCTTCCTTATAACTTGAAAAATACCTCTTTTTCGTACCCAGTATATGAACTGGATAATATCTACTTAGACTCTATACCTTTGTACTAAATTATGTATATTGAAATGAAGTGTTAGTGTTTTGCCAGGATCGAGACTAAAGATTCGTAGGGAAACAGGTATATGTATGTAAGTACGATCTTATATGCTCTTTCAGGAATAACATACGGGAAATAAAAGCATGTACTACACAATACATTCAGTATCTTTGATTGTAGCCAATAAATCATAGTGTTATGCACGTTCCCCGCCTCTGCTATTTATCAGCAGCTTACCGCATTGGATCACGCTATCGGGCGATATTATCTGTAGACGAAACCATTAAGTTGGAGTGTATATTTTACTACGTCGTTCCCCTTTATCTCTCCACATCGACTGTGATAAAAGCACTGGGCAAATTACTGTATAAAAACGGAGTGATAAAACAATGGCAGTTGTAAAACGTGATCGTTTTTTATCAAGACTCGCTCACAGATTGAAATTTTTATGTTTTAACTATATGAACATAACTGTAAGTGTATATATGTAACTGTATATAAAAACGTAAGTAGATAATATTTGATGGATAAGTCAAAATAACAATGAATTTATATATAATCGGTTGTATAAGGTAAGGCTGTTTAGGAATATTTGTGCTAGGACATCATCCAGGAACACATCGAGGAAAACGTAACCATTGAATTGTCGTTAATGTACGATTCACCTGTTGCGTACTGTATGTCTTTAAATAGTTTTTGTTTTATTTAATGGCGATAAAATCTCTGACAGATTTTATTTCGAATCACATTCATCTATTAAATTAACTTTTACCAATGAGATGATGTATCTCTTTCTATCAATCCCGAATGAGATGAATGAAAGTCAGAATATATAATAAAGTAGTTCCTCATCATAAGTAACTTTTCCCACATAACTTTTAGCTTCATATCGTAGTTACGATGAATTAAGGAAGAGCTCGCAGGACAGCCATATTGATAATCTGAGGAAATACGAACACGTTCCCATAGGGACGTTAACAAGGTAACCTTGTTACTCGACTCTGCGATGTTCCCAAGTCATATTAGTCGCTCAATCCATGCGTGTAATTACTAAAGATGTTTATTTAATTGGCAATTTAAATTGGACTACGCATCATCAAATATTCGTAGATATTATGGTTATTTATGTAGTGGTTAGGAATGTTTATGAAAAATTTTGAACATAATAAGTAGGTACCTAACTACCTTTCAATGGTCATTGGTTAAGTTAGTAAGAGGCTTTAGGTACTACGGCTGTTGTGAAATAATTATCAGTTCAGGAAAGTATTCGTAGTTTTTGTATACGTTGTGTTACGGGTACTAGTCAACATATACTTAAGAAATATATACTTATTATATTTATAGATAAATACATATATAGTGTATATAATCAACAATCAGACTAGAAAGCAGAAGAATAGCTTAGTTCTTAGCTCTGCCTCCACCTCCCGGTCCCGGGACCTCACGAGTAGCATATTGAAAAATAGTAATACTTTTAAGAACAATCGCAATCTTTTTGTATACTTTAGTACTTAGGCTACCTACGTAAAGTACTTAACGTATGTTGTTATAAAAAATCAATTGTAGATAATCTAATTTGTTGTTTGTTATTATAATTAATAAACTTTGTGATTATGTATTTCTAATAAATAAATGGATAGAATTAGATAGAAACAGATAACATATAAAATAAGATATTCACTAAACATCAAAACTTCATGGTTACCATGGTCAGGTTAGGTGACTAGAAAGTATTCTTATATCTGTGCCATAGTATTACTACTAATACGTACATATTATGAACAGGAAAAAGTGGTGCGTATTAGTTTCTCATAACGTTTTCCATTAGCACCAAATGTGCGGATATCGAAGCGGAAATTGATTGTTATTGCTGCTGATTACTGTGGCTTTTTTCGGCTGTAAATATGACACAGATAGTTATGACGACATAGTAAAATGTGTAGTTCTATGGAAAGAAAATATATGTAGAAAGGTGTAAATATATGGAGAATATACTTACATCTAAATAAAACTTGCTTGTGTAAGAAAAATGTCTTTAGTATATTAGGAATAATAAAATCAAGACATTTATTAATTTAAACGATTATAAACATAATATTCATAAAATAATAATCAACTTTTAATAGGCATATAGTTTGTGCATATTTGAATGCCTTTAACCTTGATGTAATATGCTATAAAGAAATTAAATTTCATCACAATTAACCAGCCAACCCCGATGGTTGATATAATCACTCATTATATACTAAAGTCGAATATAACTTCTATGAAATACATAATTCTTTCATATAAACACATTTTTTACCATAGAGTTCCAGCTTATACGTGAACGTTTAACCTTCATTCCACCTTTCTTAAGGCACTTATTCCATAACGTATTCCCGACATAAAGAGGTTTTTGTCTCGCCGAACAAAACCTCCCCAGGAGTTCACAGATATGAAACTAATCCAATTACGCCTTCAATGAAACAGGCGTAAGTTAAATTAGATCGACAGAACCACTGAACGAGATGTGTCGGGACAATTGAGGCTCATCTTAAGACAGTAGGTAGTGTTATGTATTGTTTATCAAGATATAATATGTAGGGGTATGTTTAAGTAATATATAACAATAATATTTAGGACACTGTTACACCAATTGAACTTGGTAAGTTCATTTCAGACTTGTGTTACGGGTACAAGTCAACATATACTTAAGAAATATATAGTTATTATATTTAAAGATAAACACATATATTGTGTACGAAAAGCAAGTTCTTAATTCTGCCTCCACCGGGAATAGAACCCGGGACCTGACTAGTAGCATTCAAGTGTTTAACCGATCGCGCTACGGAGGTAGTAGGTATAAATAATGTATAGGTATTTATTTGAATGATATTTTATTGGTGTTAATATTTACACGTTAATCTCGTCTCTTTAAAGAAGTTAGTAATAAATAGGATCTTCTGTTTGAATTATAATGGTAAATGATTGTCGCTTCATTAAAAATTTTGTACTTCAATATGTTTTTAATATCTTATATACGTGATTATAATTCTTCAAGTGTAAGTATTTTAAATACATAATTATACAGCTTATTTGTACATCACTCTATGAGTAGTAAATAAATGAGTTATTTAAAAAATATATAACTTTTAAATCTCACTTTAATCACAAAGTGAATGCGTTATATACATAGCATAATGAATGATTTGTTTTTATACATAATTAAATACATACATCACCTTATTTCCAGTCCACTGTCAACTATTTTTGCAACACAAACACTAAGTAACAAAGTTCACACAGAGTACCTCAAACTTCTGACTGCAGGTTAATCTAGCGGTTGCTTAGCAACGGAACTTGTTGATTTCCCACCCCACTGAAATCTGTTGCACAGGCTAGTTCGCTCTAAGTTCGCGATTCGAAGAAGACAAATATGTTGGCTGAATGTTGGAAGAGTATAGATTAATTCATTTTTGTTTATAATGAGCTTATCTATTATATAATATATAGCTTAATAGAATTCGATACATATTCTTCTTCATTGCTCTACTTTCCTACGTGGTAAGTAGAAATGTTGTTCGGTTTCTTGAACGATTAAAGATGATTATACTAATAAATGATCGAATCCTACTAAAATGTAGTCTATTTTATTGTTCTTATATAGGATTTCCTAAGAGAAAAAGATGAGATATTGAAGATGTTAGTTTCAATTTTACGGCATTGTTATTATAGCTTGTGGAGTTGTTGTACGCTAACTTGTAATTAATTATGCGCAACATGGAATTAATAATTAATTGTAATATACAACTATTTATGAATTTCTAACTACTATGTATCTAAATAAAATTTTACTAAACATTATATAATTAATTAACGCTGGTCAATTGGCTTCATATTATTTAATGAACAAGTTTTAAAATACCTTCGTAATTTTAGAAATGGGCTCTTAGGCCTCAAACTACTAGCAATAACAAAAGAAGTGTGCATAAACAAGTGATAAAGTATGTTATGTTAAAATACGTAAACCTTTTTCGAAACCAAACCATTACATCCAGCCCCTATTAAAACTCACACAGAATTTTTAACACATATACATACACACACACACACATATACTTGCATTTTGATGGCGCAAATTGTTTTACATAATCGTCAGTCGACGTGTGACAACCTTTTAACACTCAATCGGCACATCCGTGTTTACCGAATCGATCGAATCAACGACTAAAAGGTATTTTCACTGATCACCACTCAATGCAACCTGCTATGTGAAATAACATGTCAGAATGACGTAACGAAAGGAAAAGGTTTCAAAAAGTGATGAGCAGTTGTTGATGTTGTAGTTTTTTTTTGTATATTAATATATAATTTGACGACCTCCGTGGCGCGATCGGTTAGACACCTGAACGCTAATCGTGGGGTCCCGGGTTCGATTCCCGGTGAAGGCAGAGTTAAGAACTACGCTTTTCTACAGCTTTCCAGTCTGGTCGTTGATTATATATGCTATATATGTATTTATCTATATATAATATGTATACATTTCTTAAATATACGATGACTAGTACCCTTAATACAAGTCTTAAATGTACTTACCAAGAGGCTAGTTCAATTGGTGTAATAATGTCCAAATATTATTGTTATATACAAAAAGTGAACTAAAAATATCAACATATGGTCATTGCCATATATATTAAAAATATTTACGCCGGATTATGGAACACACTGAAGAACTTTGGAAATGAAAACGGTATGCCAGGTTAGAGAGAAATCTGATTTCGTGGTTTCTGTACTACACAACTATAGCAAGATTGGATAGTATATAGATTTTACTGCCCTTTGTCACTAGTAACTCGTGAGACTAAAGTATCTTGTTTGGAGATACTTCTGATTTCATGATTTCTGAACTACAGCACTAAAGCTACACAGAATAGTACATAAGTATTCCTAACTGAGTATACTCTCCGGCATGTTGTAAGACTAAAATTATGTGTTAGGTTATTTCCACCTTGAAGTTTATGAAACTATTAATTTATTTTGCTAAATGTAAGTAAGGAGAAATTACATATATCCCGTGCTAGTCTGTCACGCAAAACAATGCAAACTAATTACTGGTATTCCTAGCGTAGGAGGCGACTAAGTGACTAGGAGTGAATGGAATCTGTTGGGCGATGGGCTAGCAACCTGTCACCAATGCTCCATATAACATCACAACGCCAGTATTCATGCTAAAAAGTGACTTTGGATATATGATCTTCTCCAAGGTTCCGTGAGAGGACGTGAATATATAAGTATGTTTAATCCTGTAGCCCTGAACAGGGATAAAAAGAGTAAGTCTATGTAATAATGTCTATGTGTGTAAGTTATCACTGGAATTTCATAAACCACATCCATTCGTAAATAACTTGAGCACAGTTACACTGAAAGGAATTAAGGTCAACGCCCATGGTTGTTGTATGAAAGAAAATCAGTGTTCCGATAAAATCTAAAACAAATACATTAACATTCTTTATTCCGTTTTCGGGTGAAAGAATCTTGGAGGTATAATATCTTCTCAGCCATTTTTAACTCAAATATTGGGGCTTTTTTATCATTTTTACATAACATTAGTGACTAGTACTAGATCTTCGCTCAATAAATATCAGTGATCGCTAAATATAATAAATAAACCTTATTCACTTCTTAAGTGTCGGGAAGAACAACAGCTAGTTAGCATTATTATTCGTCTCAGACTAGGACAGGAAGTCAATTATGAAGTAAAAAAATCAATACAGAAGTCTGAATTGCGAGCGTCTTCTGCAAATTATGTTTTCTTGGTATTCCTTAAAAGCCTAAACACAAATAATAAGGTTTATTTGGAAAGATTTGGCGTTCCTCTTTCTCAAAGTTTATTGACTGTTATTAATGATTACACCGTCGTACTGAGGTTTCGGATTTGGTATTTCGATTCTTTATTGTTTATCTCACTTTTGTTTGGTAGTAACTGATATGATGATCAATATATTGTAGATTGTTTTCAATAGACAGTTCTGATATTCATAGGTAACGTATTTACATTATTAAAAACTAAGATTAGTTCTACAAATAATAATTATACAATAACTGAGATTGTGTTGCACAAAAAGTATATACCTAATATAAACCTGTATAAAAATAATAAAATATTTGGCCATCAATTGAACTAGCCCTTTGGTAAGTACATTTAAGCCTTATGTTAAGGGTACTAGTCAACGTATATTTAAGAAATATATACATATTATACATAGATAAATACATACTATATAGCATATATAATCAGCGACCAGACCGGAAAACAGTAGAAACGCGTAGTTCTTAACTGTGCCTCCACCGGGAATCGAACCCGGGACTTCACGATTAGCGTTCAGGCAGCTAACCGAGCGCGCCACTGAGGTCACCAATGCGATCGATATTAGTTTTACCAATAGAAATATAATAAACCGTGGTTATGAAATCAAGGCGTTTTCTAAATATGTACCAACAACATCTGCTAATTTTGTAAAAATTGACTGACCCTTTCCTCATTATTTATTGAAATAACTATATTCCTAAGTCCTTTCAACATCAGTTCATATAAATATATTTAACATACAACAGATTCATATAAACATATACGGTATGAACAAAATTCATATTTAGTCAAAGATAAGAATTTTCCCTCGATAGTGCTTTATTAGTGCTATTTCACTTTACTTTTGATAACCTTTAAGAATGGCGTGTTGCACGATTTTCCCTAATCTTTGTATCGAGAATGTACTCGGATTGACTAATTCGCCCCCGCCTGCTGTGACGTATTTTATTGTAGTAAAATTGTTGAACATGACAGGACTTTAACAACTGTATTAAAAACTTTTGTCAAAGGATTCTTTTCAAAACTATTAGGCAGAACTGTGTGAATAGTTATCATTATTACAATTATCATTAATACCCGTGTTTACAAATACAAATATTGTCACTTTGCTTAGTCATTGACTAATCAATATCTATTTATAGTATTTGAGCTAGAATTATTATTGAGAGAATAACAATTTTTAATTATTTATAAATTAAAGTAATTTGTAAAATACTTGCATACTGACGCTAATGTGACATAGATATACTTACGTACTATATTCACTTTCATTTTTGTCAAGATTGTGTTTACATTGTTACACAATATTTAATGACAGAAGCAAAGCTTCTGCCCTATGGATTCCATTTCTTTCTAGTTTCTAAGAAGCTTTCTTCGTCATGCTAAAAAGAAAGACAGTTATTTAAATCATAGAACTGTAGTTAAAAATAAAATTATTGTTGTCTTTAAAACCTACAAGGTGAAAGTTCGCTTGACTTTCGTAGGTGGTATAACTGAAGAGGTGTTGACACAGGTTAACTTCGGTTGACACGTGTCAATTTAATCACGAAATATGAACGGTGAATTAATTATTTGCGACGAGGACTAGGCTTGTTTCAATTTGCGTGAAACACAAAGGCAATCTAATTCAAACACTCGGATAGGATGACGTGAGATCACGGTTTAATATCAAACGAATCATTTTGAATTATGGCTATAAGCGTTGCGGGTGTGCGGATTTACCTAAGACTATAATATATCATAATATTTTACTGAGATATAAAGGTGTGTGTTTAACAATGGCTATTCAGCGATAGGCTAGCAACCTTTCACCAATGTTCCGAAATAATATCGCAACACATGTTAAACAGTGACCTAGGATAGGATTATATCTCCAGGGTTCTGTCCACCCCGAAAGGGAATAAAGAATGTGAATGTATACGTTAACAAAGTATTTGCATACTTGTGGAAATTTAATGCTATTATTACCTGGTATATTTATATACAATTGAATGTTTTTTTAAAGAAAATAAGTTCATTCGTTTAAAACGGCAAGTTTAAATGCAATGGCAAGTAAGGTTATAAATTGTCTTGTATAAACGATATGTAGTAGTAGCTAGTCAATGTACAATTTGTAGAACATCGTTCCGAGAAATAGCGAAGAGCACATCTTAAGTTATAACTTCAATCAACATTATTGCTACACTAAAGGAACCTCTATCTAACATCTGCTAAATTTGATTTTTTATTCTTGGTTGCTACTGACATTTATTGGATTGACTTGATTCATTGCTAGTACAATGGCTGCGGTAGTAAAGACGTCTAGATTGCGTTTGTATATTGCATTTGTAAGAAGTTTAATTTAAAATATTAAATTATGGTTGGTACCTTGTCTTAAAGCAATATCTGCTATGAAATTCAATGTTTGTATGTTGCAGGTTTTTAATATTTTTATGTGAGGAGGAGAGTACTAACAAACTAACTACTAGGGGGCAAATTATTTTCAAACTTCATACATCAAAACCCATCCGAAAAGGATATAAAAAAGGTTAAACTATTACAACTACTACTAAACTATAAAACAAAAATGAAAAGGAGTTCTTCTCGAGCCTCTACTAAAAAATCATACTGTAATCGTTATTTCTCCCTAAATGTATAAATAAATAAATGAAATTATATAATATCTAAATTGACATATGTTTATATAACCAAGAAAGAAAACAATAGTATCCTCTTCGTTACGCCAAAATATTCCTATCACATTCCCAAGTCTTTCTCCACGAATATCCACCTTAGGGCTTAATTGGGTAAAGGTCTTTCAAGCAGAAGTCCCCATTTAGTAGTGTGAAGGAATACCATCTTCGTTATCCTAGAAGGGCCAAATGCAATAAGACGTGGCCTGATTCCTCAGATAATCTAATATGCCGAGATAATGATGATCTTAGCAAGTCTTGGCAAGGTGGTGTACTTTGTATCTTTTACGCGAGTTTTACCACACGGTAAATTTTTTTGTAAGTTGGTTGAAGAATGTAATATGATTTATTTTATAGCGATTCAATTATTTATTTATTGAACACATAAAATAACAATATTTAAATGCTGAAATCTACATAGATTAAACTAAAATATCGAATTTAATTAAACATATTGCATATTTATATAGTTTAGTATTACTTGTAAAATAATAATCGTACAAAAATATTTGGTTCCTTTCTACAAGCTACAAACGATTCTAAAGTAAAGTCGAATTCAAGAAAAGCAAATTGTAGCTATTTATATAAATGTAGCCTTTATTTAAACCCAAAGCCCCTTTAAATAAGGCTCAATTTGCATTAGCAATAACAAAGGGACGCACTGAAACGTCGGACAATAAGCCGTTATCACTCGGACAACACAATGCTTGTCTTTACTATTGAACGCTTGTGTCCCTTCAACGTCGACGACATCTTGGAAACAGAAACATTACTATATTGGATCGGAATATGAAATGTTATTAAGTCATTCATGAGAATTATATTGATAATTATATTCATGTTTTACTTCGAAATGTAAAATGTTATTAAGTCATTCATGAGAATAATATTGATAATTATATTCATGTTGTATTTCGAAATATAAAATCTTATTAAGTGACTCATAAGAAATAATATTGATAATTATATTCATGATTTACTTCGAAATATAGAATGTTATTAAGTCATTCATAAGAATTATATTGATAATTATATTAATGTTTTACTTCGAAATATGAGTTATGGGTTATTAAGTCATTCATAAGAATTATATTTTAATTAAGCTTAGCTGGAAAGCTTATGTAACTTTAACTGAAAAGGGAAACGTTATAAGTACCTTGTAGAGGCGGAAATGTATAAGGAGGTGTATGAATGTCAACGAAAGTGAAGTGAAAGTGGTTAGTTAGTATTGAGACAAGAGGATGTGTGATCTCTGCCACCCCCTGTAGGGAACCGAGCGTGATGAGTATGTATATATGTAGTTAGAGGGTTAAGTGTTTATCTTCATCATCAATTTAAAGGTGGCAAGTCAAAATGCTGTAAGCCAATAATATTTGGACATCATTACACCAATTGAACTAGCCCCTTGGTAAGTACACATAAGACTTGTGTTAAGGGTACTAGTCAACGTAAATTTAAGAAATATATACATATTATATATAGATAAATACATATATAGCATATATAATTACGACCAAACTGGAAAGCAGAAGAAAAGCGTGATTCTTAACTCGGCCTCCACTGGGAATCGAACCCGGGACCTCACGAATAGCGTTCAGGCATCTAACCGATCGCGCCACAGAGGTCGTCAAAGAACAGCCAAATAGATACTCAACACAACAGTTTGTGAGATCATGGCCCTTATATATTATATTATTTCACATAAAGCATACTAGACTTGTGAATTATGCTCTTGACAGAACTGTTGTGGCAGCCCGCATTATAACATGCAGATATCCAACAGCCCAACCTAACGTACATATTATTCTGCTTATTTACTCCAAAGGCATATTAGCTTATTTGTCTCGTACTAGTCTCAGATGTAAAAATAATGCTAACTAGCTGCCGTTATTCCCGGCATGACGGAGGAGGCGACTAAGAGACTACGGTGTATCTATCGGCCGATGTGGTAACTCCAAAGTTCATGCTAAAAAGTTACTTGAGATATTATCAACTCCAGGTTTCTCCCTACCGTGAACAGGATTAAAGGACGTGAGTGATGTATGCATTTACCACCAACTCGTCTTACGATGTTTAATGAAGAAATAATTAATGTAAAAATTAATAGTCTAATAATAAAAATTATTCTTCATAAACGGTTACGTAGGGGCCGGCCTAATAATACATATAACAGTCAGATAGACGCTATATTGAAAAAAGGTGACGTTAGGAGTACCTATAACCGCGGAGTGTGTATGAGAAGATGTATGAGTGTCAATGAAGCGAAAGTGGTCTGTCAGGATCGGCACAAATGGGGATCCGTGATCTCTGCCTACCGCTCTTCAGGGAATCAGGCGTGATGTGTATGTATATATTCTTCATAAAATCGAATGCGTTAAAATAAATGAGATATAAAAAAAAAACTAATGAGGAAACGTAATGTTTTTTGGATTTTACATAAAGTTGATTTACTACCGAAGCGCGGAAGGTTAACCATTAATCACATTTCAGATGTTTTTGTGGTACTTTACTTTGAAAAATGTTTTCCGTTCATAAAAACAGCGCCCTTTATTCACACATAATGTATTACTAAGTAATTACATTCAATGATAATGTAATACGTTTAAAAGAGGTATACCTTTTATTTTATGGTTATTTTACGAAGGTAGTTTACTGTTATTTGTATATTAATTTTTGATTTAGTAGGCACGTAGGTAACTCGGTTATAGTCCCAATATGAAGCTTAATTATTTATATTATTAGCATTTCAAACATCAAACTCGTTGAACTTAATTCTTAAAAATATGAGACTTAATTATTTACTAAGGCATCTACCTAACAATCAAATTTTTACATTATCCATTTTGAACTCAATTCCTATGCGACATAAACATAAAATAGTAAAGACCTAAAAACTAGGTTCACCAAATCAATTCACTTCCCTCATACTAACTTAAGTCATTTTATTTCCAAAGTATTGACAGTAGAAGTACGAGTTTGCATTTTGTCAAACCCCAGACATTTCAATAGAGCTATGAGTGAGTGGAACACTTCGTACGAAAGCAAATAGAAACCGATCGATTTTCGACGAGTTTTCGAACAAGCTAGCAACAGGTGAACTTTATGTTATTCTATGTCATTCGTTTACTTACTTTAGAGGTTTTAATAATGTTTTTTTTGATAAAATCTCCTGCGCTTATGTGTAGTGAATAAAATAGTTTTAGTCTCGCGCTATTTTAGTATGTGAATAGAATGTGTAATTGACTGCCTTTAATCACTACAAAATAATAATAAATTGAATCAGTAAGACTATACTCAATACCAATACATATTAAACCTGAATCATTTCTTTTCTCTTTTTCTTTGATATATGATATGATATAACATGATTCTCTCTCATCCCTTTTTTAATTGATAATATTTAAATATTTTAGAAATAAGAAGACTTTTTATAAGATATTTTAGATAAACATAGATTATATGTATATATTATAGATATATTATAATTATTAATATACATAGATTATATTATTTATAATTATGTTTTTGCCTACTCAAAAGAACTTTTATGTAGCTTAAGGATATAAGAATCAGAAAAGGTGCCTACTAAGGTTACATTTCTGTCAAATCGCCGACCACCATTGAATCGTATCTTAAATGTATTGTAGTGTGATGCTTAGGCTTGTACGAAACATACCTCTAGAAGTGATTACAAGTAACATTACTCAAGAAGACGAAAAGGTGTGGATGCGTTGAATTGTTTTCTACTAGGCCAGAGAGTTATCTTGTAGTTGTGTTGTGTGGTAGATGAAATATTGAATTGTAATTACTGACTAAGAGTATAATCTGAAATTAATCAGTTCATGTATGTCAAATATCTGCTAATATAAATACGTTAGTAAAATTGTTGTTTTAAATTTATTCAAGTTATCTAATACATAGAATAATTATTATTTAATATAAATTGGTTTAAATATTTGTCTTTTATTTGGTATATATTAAACACATGTCAAGTCAACATATTTTCATCATAGTAGACCTAGTTACAAAACTGATAATTCTTATATAAAAAATATTAATAATGAATTAATAAATACACGTATCATGGAAGTCTCATCACATTACGCATTTCAACTTAAATTTTACCTTACTTTTCGCCTCCATTTTGAATTGTTTTCTTAATTTTCATTTCCATTTTGAATTGTTTTCACGCACGAAATGGTTGTTCTGTACACATGTAAAGGATGGTTTATTACGCCCGAGATGAATAGAGTTTCGTATTCCACAGTGATCAATTATGTTGAGCTGAGGTACTTAGTTTAAATTCAAACAGGCTTCATATTCGTATGATACTCGTTGTTAGTACCGGGAAAATCTTAATGAAGCAATTCTGCGGTGACGTAATAGATTACTACGATTGAAGCTGATTTAGTTTTCGAATGTCTATGTACTACATCATAATAAACAAAAGTATTTTGTTATTCACTTGTACATTATTTATTGAAAATTTAACGCGTAAAAATAAATACAATATCATATTTTACGTTTCAATTACATGTTATTACGTGTTCATATTATGAACAATATTAGTATTATTATATTAAGGGTATAGATACACAAGCATGAAATTCGATATGTCGTATCATCGCTAGGTCGATAAAAAACCTTATTTTCTTTCACTTGCCAATCGATCGGCGTGTATTAGGGGATCATGAGACAACTACGTGAGTATGACTCTACGATATAGGGATAATGTTAGCCTATAAGAATTACAATTTATGTGATAGGACAGGTACCTCTGTTTACGGCATGGTTATAGTTGTGAATACATTTGTCTCCTCTTTGGAATCACCATATATGCATTACTCGGAACAAAAATTGTTTTATATGCAAAGGTGACTACGAACATAAAATTTCACACATACAACTTTTATGAACTGAATTTTTAGTGCTGTTGACAGTTTTTGCGATCCACTAGCTACTCACGGTCCCTTTATGATATTTGAAGTGTGAAAGCAATTGTTACATACCTTACTGTTCCATTTACATTCTCGTACATATAAATTTATGCCCTCTAACCCCTGTTGAAGTAAACAGTAACTTGGAGACTTGATAATATATCCTAGTTCACTTTTTAGCATGAACATTGAGGTTGTCATGTCAAATTGTACATTGGTTATAGGTTATTAGCCTATCGTACACTATTTCCATTTACCCCTAGTCCCTTAGTCGACTTCTTTGCAAAGCCGGGAAGAACGGCAGCTTGTTAGCATTATTTTTACATCCGAGACTAGCACGGGACTATCCGTTTTCCATTTATTTACTACAAAGGCTTTTACTCTATAGCCCACACAGTGCAGAGTGATCAAAGTATTCAAAATCCATCTTTGGCCACTCAAAGCCTGACTTCAATGGATTGGATTTACGATCTGAATGCTACAAAGTGATTTTGGGTTGCAGAGTTTGTTGATATCCATAAATATTGACAGATACATACATATATGTGGAGACAGATACATAATAATAATATACAGATTTTCGACGGGGTTTACAAACTATTGTTGTTTACAAACATCTGGATTGAGGGCCCAAGCGAAACCGTCATAAACACGTATTAAACGCATTTTTAGATTTTCGATTTTCTTTATTTATTTAAGAAATTCTTTACTAAATCCTCGAATAAACAGTATTATATCTCAGGACACGTACTTTCCGAGATCTAGACTATTCAGACATCTGAATTGAGGGCCCTAGTTTTTTGAACCTACCTGTATTGTTTCACATTTAAGGAATTTAAGAATGAATGCTGTATGTTTTACTAACTCTTTACTAATAGCCCTGTGAGTTTCATTAGTCCAGATACACACACTTTTATCATAACTATCAGCGTTTGTGATGTTATTGGTATGAATTATTGGCGCTAACATTACTTGCTAAGTCATTGCTCAATTGATTCCATTGTTTAGTTGCTTTCTACTACAATTTTAAAAGAGCTACTTATCATTTTATTTACTACTTGCTCTTAGTTTTACGGTACTTTAGAAAAAAGACAGATATGGGGCATTCCACGAGTATTTACAACCAAGCCTAGCACGTCTCAGTTACGAGGCAGTCTTAAAACGGAATATAAACTACGAAACAAAGTTGTGTTCTTCAGTATTCTTGAAAGTTTGGACGTTAATTTTGCTTCAGCGTACTCGTGTCGTTATCTTTACAGCCATATTGTCACTGCTCAGTATTTTGAGGTGTTTAAACTTTCAATGATACAGTTTGTTGTTCATTGCTAGTCTTACATATAAATATTAACTTCATAGGGTAGTTTTGTCAGTATAGAGCCTGATATACATTATTTTCTTGTTCAAAGTTAACATAATTCTTTGGGTTGTGATAAGCAATATTTTAGAAACAATATAATTCTATCGTTCAATAAGATCCATTAATTTTCTTCATCTTTAATGACATGCCAAGAAGAAATTAGTTTCGGATTTGGCACGTGGCATGTAATAGCTAAAGTGTTTCTTAGGACAATTTATTGTATCAGCTAAGTCAGCTATTTTAAATAATTCAATTTATCTTATAAAATATATGTGCTAATGACAACGGAGTAATTGTATCCCAAGGTTCCGTCTATCCTTTTTGAAATATTCCAGTATATCTAACGCTACGTTTACTGTGTAAATGTACCTTAAGCCTTTGATATTAGTTTCGCTAATAGCAGAAATGAACGTAATCGATTTCGGCTTGCCGTAATTTAGGCGTCCACATTAATTTCGATCGTCTAGTGAAAACGGAATTGCAATTTGTAAACTGTTACAAGATTATACAGAATTATTTGCTGGGTCGGTAGGATAAATAGATAGATACATATACATAACGTCTGATTTCTTGTAGAGGGGTAGGCAGATATCACGGATCCCCATTTGTCTCGAATGAATGAAACAAAGAATGTTAACAAGCTGTCATTCTTCCCGACATGTCGTAGGAGGTGACTTAGGGACTAGGGGAATCTATCGGGCAATGGGCTACTAACCTGTCTATTTTTCTATCTATTTATTTACCATACAAGTCTAGGCCGTGAACAACATTCGAACTATGGCTTTATGCCTTTCTTCGTGGCATTACGTAAGATACTAGGTGTAAGTTGAAATCATAATTAGCGGTGGGTTGTAACAAGGGGTACATTTAAATCGTTATAAGAGGTGATTTAGCAATCTAAACATAAAGTTTTAAGCTCTCCAACATAAAACAAACACTGAACTTTGCTAACGTCAGTCATTTATTAAATGCAGCGCTAAATGGTAGCTGATTACAATCTTGAGTCCCAAATTATCACGGAAGCTGTTTAGCTAGAAGAGCAATATTTCTCCCAGCAGTTTTATTAAACGAAGTCTTTTCCTTCTAAAAATTAATTGCTCTAATTAAGAGCTTCCCGTTTTTTTTTGTTGACTTTCCCCATTCTAATTGGCTATGGTTCAATAACTTCTCCAAAAAGGTTTGATCACTATGTTTTTAATTGAATAGAGAGTTCGTTAATGATTTTATGCTGGGATTGTTAGTATGAAGACGTATATATGTACAAGTTTGAATTTTGGATAGAGATAGGCAAAGACTGATTGTTATTTGTCTCGATGCTGGCAAATTTTATGATCCTTAGAAAGTTAGTTAAAACTTTTATGATAACTATCCGAAAAAACAAACATATAACTATTAATATTAAAAAACTCTTTTATCTAATTATTATAAATTATGTATGACAAAATTACAATGAATAAAAGTTATGTTACGTATAATTATAATTAGATCCATTCAAAACTTTAATAAACTAATTAGACCCACTTAAACCCTTAAAACCGATGCGAGAACATCATTTACAATGACCACCTTAACGATTTATCATTCTAATATATTAACAACACACGGTGGCTTCAATCATGAATCATCCCTTTAATAAAAAAGTCTCATTCAATTTAATTAATACGAGTATATGATATCATGAATCTAATTTTCTTTTTCTCCAATATTTATGTAACCAACTGCACCTTTCCCGATATGTTGTCAAAGACGTTGTGAAAAAGTATTGAATTTTTATATGTATTATTTGGCAATAAGCTACTGACAGTAACATTTATTTCTCGACTTCTCACGACTATTTTTGTTCAGTATAGTAGACACATTTCACACAACCTCTAACGAAACCTTTTATTTTATTTAGTCTCTCGGATATTATATACGATTAATGACAAATACTAAAAACAAACAAGGAGTATCTTTACCTCCAATTTTTATACACTCTAACAAAAAAATGAAGGACGTAAACCTATATCTTAGATGACGAATATCAAATTATGAGTATGTAAATTGATATGAAGTCTGACTTTTACCTATTTAATCATAATTCTAAGCTAAGTTAACAGACTTAGAAAGCCGTAAAGTTGAGACAGGTTACTGGGACAGCTCGTTAATTACATTCCGATCGCTCTCCAGAGAGTTTTGAATAAAAAAGTCAATGAAACATCTGTTTTCGAGTATTCTTTAGAACTTTGTATTTTTCGTTTGTTTTATTTTGAGGCTGCTGGCTGTTTGAGGACTTTAATAGATGCAACTGCTAAAAAAAAAAAAGTTAAAAGGTAAAGTGTGTAATTAGGTTTTTACTAAACTGAATACTCCACTTTTCAAATTGTATTCGCAACATGATAAGTACTCTATGTGATATCTTTCCAGACGTGATCCTTATATTTTATCTCTTTTAACAACTCGATATAAAGATACATTTATCCGTACAAACATGTATGTATGTATAACATATATGTGACGCAACATTATAAAGATACGTATCAAATAACAACCCGCCATTTTAAAAATAGCGTCCTATTTTAAACCGAACTAAAATCCCTCCAAAAGCCAAGTTATCAAAACAATTGAATACACAGTTCATCGCATTACCGTCGTCGGCGAGGTCTCGGAATTTCTCAGAGTGCCCGGCAGAGAGCGTTGTCTGTGGCCCACCTCATCCAATTAAGACCTGTAGTCTGTGATAAGGAGGTTATAAAGTGGAGAAGCTACTACAGAGTTTCCGAAATCCAATTCCTAGTTCTTAAAGCAATAGCGTACGTGACGTGTATTGTGACAAAACTGGATATCAAATGTCTAATAGTTCAAACAATAGCTGTTGTAGTAAATTATTTTTATGTGCAATTTTCGTCGCTTAATAGGTATTTGAGCTGTAATATATCACATGTGTTGCCTTCACATATCTTTTATGTATGCTATTTTCACTTGTTTCATAAGTAACATTTTATTTCTAATCTGCTAAAATAAGTGTCGAGTATTTGTTATAGTATAGTAGTTACTTCGCAAGATTATTGTACAAATCTTGATGCCTGTGTTGTTATACTCATAATTAGATAGAACTAAACAGAATGCAATATTAATGTACGTATAAATTTATCAGAATACCAGATATTTTACTTTGGAGATCGATGTTGTCATTGGCAGTTCTAATTGCCTTTTAGGTCGGCTGGCTTCTGCTCATTTATTAGAAATTTTATGAATAGGGGAGGTGAAGTGAAATTGAACAGGACTCTGGTAGTCTCGAATATAAACAGAATGCAAATGTTTGGATTGAGCATCGGTATGTTGTAAATTCATTTTTTTAATACGGAGAGGAAAATATACGTTAATTTTCGTATGGTTTATAAATATATGTATGTATATGTTGAGGTACTTTTAATACAATTTAATAAATATTCACATTCATTGTCCTCAAAAGATAATTAATTGGCTAGCAAGGGTGACTTCTAGCAGGAACATATATTTAAAATAATTATATATATACACACATATAATTACTATTATTAATACATCCAAAATATGATATTTTGCCATCAGTGAAACAACTTAGGAGCAAAGTAGCATAAAAGTAAGATGATCAGGTAAGTTGAATCAATAGATGCTACTTATATTCCGTTGAATAGAATCTTTAAGTAACTTATTTCTCATTCAGAAAAAGGAAATACTGTAGATAGTTCTTTGACGTATGGTAAATGAAATTAAATCTTAGAACTAGTCGGCGACTATACCGCAACTTCATACAAATAATCGTAATTTCATGAAAAAATCGGATAGGCAAATTTGACTTCTAAGTTTTGGGATACAATTAAACTAGTCGCAAAACTTTAGCCATAACAATGTCGGATCCATCGAAAACGTTAGTCTAGGGCCCTGTGTAGTGAACTAGTGAAAAGTTTGGTAAGCGGTCGTTAATTGATGGGCGTTTGTAACATTTCCGTTAAAGTTGAGAACGCTAACATAAATAAAGTTTAAGAACTGTCTGCTAGGACCAAATAGTTTAGTGCTCTTAAAGTACTTTAATGTAGTCCAGGTGAACCCTTAATGTTCAAGTTTTATTGATTGATTATACTAATGTTGCTTAAAAGTGTTCTTGTATTATGTTAAAGAGGCTTTCCAGTATATCAGGAATAATGGGGAATCGTGATCTATCTTATCCAATATACGGATATTGTATGTAAATTAGCTGCTTGGTTAAATTTTATGTTTAGCTATAACGTTATAAAAATGAAACCTAAGTTACTCCCTTAAAATATCATCCGTAGAAAGTGTAACTATAGGATATTAAAATATCTTTTTCAAACGTAACTCAAGGACCAAAACAGTCCGTACAAAATGGTTCCGAAAACGAATTATTCTCTCCCATTAAAAACGTCGTCCTTGCCAGCCGGAACACTTTTTATCTACAATTTAAATCAAAGGAGTAACAAATGCTTTGTCACAACCAGTCTTGGGGATACATTTGTGCTTTGGAATATTCAGCATCTTTTGCCTTAGGCTTTTTGGAAGGAAAAAGCCGGCGAAATCCAGTTTTTCTTTCCTTAGAATAAATAATCCTTAATTTTAACCGAATGCCGAGACAGACGCAATGTAATGCAAATTAAAGCTGTTGTTATTGTTGATTTGAAATGTTAACTTGGTGAGATCCATTGAATTAAAGACTATTCAGTATGTTGGATTTAGTAGCTTTTTAGAACTATACATATAAGATAAGATATGGTTTTTTAAGGAAATATATTGGATTTACATACACATCACACTCGATTCCCTGTAGAGGAGTAGGCAGAGACCACGGATTCCCATCTGTCCCTTTACCGATAAACCACTTTCCTTTATAGACAATCATTAACCTCCACACATTCGTTGTTGGCTATAGGTACTTATAACGTCACCCTTTTTCAATATGGCGTCTATCAATAGATAAATGGTTACTCAACAGTCCACTAACCTCGAAAGGGATTAAAATCGGGAAATATTTGCATACTTTAACAACATTTCATGTAACGAACAACAACATAAAAAACCACTTAAAAATTTCATACAAAATGCAAATGTCATACGATGCATTAGCATTTTTTTTATTAAGAAAAGCAATCACATTGAAAACGGATACAAGTTGTTCATCCGGCGATTTAGAAGTGAAACTCGATGCATATATTTGCAGCTCTTTGAACATTTTGTATTTTATGTGAAGAGATTGGAAAGTACTCAAGGAGAGAGCTTCATTCGTATCGTACAATTCTCGATGCACTTTTAAACGTGAAAGTAACTAATGAGTACGGTCTAGGGATTCGCTTTTTGAATCAAATCTTCCAATTATGTGAATGTTCTAATGTTAGTTACGTTAGTTTTAATCGAAATTCTATATTGTATGCCGGAAGAGGAATCCTATGTTAAAACTAATTATAAGATTTGTATTTACCTATTTACGCATGTCACTCTAATAAAGTTTTTTGTACGTGTTTTAGAAGTAAGTAATGATAAAGCTTTTTTATACGATGAAAATTGTATACGAAAAAGTTATCAATTTATAATGTTAAAGTACAGCACACGTGTCACTACAGTGTTTTATATGATAACAATGTAAGATTTTTAAATGCCTATAATTCAGAAACGAATTCGTTCTTAATGTGGTGAGATACACTTACATGGTGATACAGGAAGTGTCGTATAAACTTACATACATCAAAAACAATTCCAATGAAATCGTCTTAAACTATATGACTATGGATGCCTCATGTATTTATGTTCTAAACTTATATTCCACCTATATCATTAAACTTACTTATTTCGTCTTGCGCGGCTGTATTTGACATAAAGCAACTTCCGAAAACAGACAGCTCCCTCTATTTTTCTCATACTCACAACTATAAAAGCACTACACGGAACAGAATAAAATTTCCATCCTTACCAACTTTGAAAGCTTGAGCTCACTTTGACGTGTATAAATTGACCTCAGACTATAGCGAGTTTTGGTAAGATTTTCCTCTAAAGAACGTATCTTGCTTCGTTTGGTTTCTATTCAGGACTGAGGCTTGATTACAGTTATGTTGTTGATTACATATTTTTTATATTATATTAATATTTAAGAACAGTATGTACACACATATACGTGCAAACATATATTGGTTCTATATCTTGCTGCTCTGATTTTGTTATTAGCAACCGAAATCGATAATGTTTTATGTAATTTTGACGTATTACAGTTTTAGACCTGATCGGTGTGCTGCTTTATTCGTTGGGTTATAAATATAATGCTATATTACTGGTTTTCTTAATCGTATATCAAATGCCATAAAACGTCCGAATCCACGCTGATAGGAACCTTTGATCAATGGAATCTAGCAACCTATTAAACCTGGTAAAAGTAATTGAGACGATGTTGCGTCGCTAATTACAAAAGGAAGAAGAAATATGTTACAATATATTTATATTTTATTTCATTTTTATTTTTAATTAGTGACCCGCTCCGGCTTCGCACGGGTATAAAATATATAGCCCACTCCACTATTTAATGGACGTTATTATACATATAAACCATCCTCTTCAATCACTCTATCTATTAAAAAAAACCGCATCATAATCCGTTGCGTAGTGTAAGATTTAAGCATACGAAGGGACATCGTGACAGAGAAAGCGACTTTGTTTTATAATATGTAGTTATAGTTATTTAGATACACGTTGATAATAGACCAACTCCTCGCCGTTGAGTTGTGCAGGAACTCATCCATGTGTTGTCACGAGTCAATTTCGAGGACCCTCCACGTTTGACAGAGGGCAGGAGTGAGCTCTGGGGATCGCCGCAATTAAGACTTCTCCAACTAAACTAGTTTAAATTATGCTTGGCAGAGTTATACTGAATTTCCAAGTGAATCGCATTGGACATGTGTATGCTACTCGGTTTGACGGGAGGGGAAAATATTTCAATGTTCAGAAGGTAAGTTAAGAATTTGCTTTCTTAACCTAATTTTTAATATGAATCTGAGTTTGACTGGTTGAAATACATGATAGACACTAAACTGAATTGAATGGTGTTTAGTAAGATGGTTCATATGATACATGATCCTTTTTATATTAATATAAACCTGACTCGTTTAAAAAGACTAGACATTGAATCGAATGGTGTTTAGTAAGACAATTAGTACTTAATCTTTTAAGAATTTCCTCTCTTTTAAGCTAATACGTACGTGTGCGTAGTAAGAATCACAGATCACTTATTTGCACCGATCTTTGTAAATCACATTGGCATTCTTATACATACTTATATATTCATATACATTCACGTCCTTTAATCCCTTTCGGAGTTGACAGAACCTTGGAGGTATGATACTATCTCCTAGGTCACTTTTTAGCATGAATATTGGGGTTATTCTTTAATTTGGGGTTACAATTCATTCATGGCATTCTTGTAATCATAAATGTGACCTTTGTCATTATTTTATATTTTTTGACGTAAACTACTTCAGTTAAATTTTCACTAAAGTTTTATTTAGTTATTCTTTTTAAATCTTTATTCTAGGTTAATTTTCTCTCGCTATTCATGAGCACAACTAAGGCGCAATATTGAGTCTAGAACTCTTGTTAGGTCGTGCTTATCTTTTGATGGTGTCTGCAAGGTGACCCTAGGTTAGGTCATTTGTGTAGTAAACTCGCAATGATGTCTTGACATGAGACTGAAATGTATTGTAACCAATTGTCCGTCATATATGAGGGAGAAGTTACAGATGTTTCTTTTGTAGTTTAGTTAATGAGATTATGACTAGACTTAACTTAAACATAGTTCATGATTAATAACTAACGGGACTTATCGCGTAAGTTTTTATATAATAAAGTTACCTTTATCGCTAATCTCTTAAAACTATAATTAAACATAGTTACAAAATTAAGTATGTTTGAAATTTTTATTTCCATCAGTTCTGATTTGATTATTTAATTTAAAGTGTAAATTTAATTTGACTTGTATAATTTTTTAACTGTCAATAATATAAACAATGGAATTAGCATATTTTGCACTGTAAATGTTTGTCAGTAAAGAACGTACCATTTGAATGAACTCTAGTGAACGGGGCATCGGAAATTGATTGCAAACAGTTGATCATCAAATAGTGTGATAGGACACGTTCGGTTTTCTATACTATTCCAACAGTATTTTTTCAATTTTCCAAAAAATAACATTTAATGTACCTTGAACATGAAAATAAGAGCTAGTGGAAAATAAGGATTATTATTTATTAAAACTGATGAAAAAAATTAGATATTATCATGACAGTAATTTATTATATATATGAAAATGAAAATTTAAAAAGCTGATACAAATCAATTTCATTATGCGCGAGATAGAACAAGTTTTACTTTTAATTAGTAGTGACTATGTCTTATAGAAAGTTTATGTACAAAAAAATACTTATCAGATTTATATAGAAAGAAAGAACATTCAAATAAAATGGAGCCTTGATGCAGTGAAAAGGTATAATTAATAAAAATGCACAAAATAATATACTTATAATAAAACATCACAGCAATTACAGATATAATATAACTATATGTCACATTTTCATTTTGGCTTTCACTCTGAAAGGTAGTGAATAGTGTAACCCTCCCACTACGAAAAGGGCGCGATCATCGGTCCTCGTTATTTACTTTGCTTCGCTATTTTCCACCGGTTGGAGGCTTTATTGACTTATCACGAGGTTTGAGGCAGCCGTCTTGCTCCTGTAAAAGATTGGAAATGTTTACGCTGCTATAGTTTTATTGGTCTATTTGTGTTGATGTTTTATTTCGAATCAATGTGTTGAGTTGGATTTCGAATTGCTATTTGTGTTTAATTTTAGACAGTGTTGTATTATAATAATAATCCTTTATTAAAACTCCACAATACATTAAATAACACAATAGTATTGATGAATAACTATACAATACAAAATTAAATAAGAAAAATGTTATACACGAATATATTATTATAATTACCAATCAGAATTAAATGTCAGTCAAGTAGTGTGTGCCGTGGATATCCCAAATAGCGTCCAGCTCGGCGGGGATCTACGGAGCGTGGGCTCAGTAAATCCACCGATTTTCAGCTGCGATTATTAAAATCGTATACTATACAATAAGTTGGCTAAAATTGACTGAGGTGATATTATACTACCCAATAGCGTAAATATGTCTGGCGTTTGAAGAACTGTATGTATAGAGAATGAAATTATGTGGTTTTAGATGGTAGTACTCGAGTGGAGATTATTAGATACTCGTACTTCTACGTGGAGTGAAATCCAAAGTAATCACCGAAACGTTCTTAATTGAAGCAATCGAAGCGTAATTAATTAACATAAGAGCTTAGTTGTATTTATATACATTTTATTGTAAACTATACTTATTAGTTTATATAAAGAAAATGAATCGGTATAGTACTAATAGAACTCCATATACTCAAACTTGTTTGTTTAAATATGAAACCAGAACATAGTTATCATATCAGATCATGTCTTGGGAAATATTCAGTTTTAGTTCCCAAGTTGGATATTTGAAATTATTAATGAGTAAGCGCATCGTTTACAACCTTCAAAATGCTTAGTCACCGCACATAATTACATTCTATTAAAGTGCCAAAACATTTTGGACCCATGTTTACAATGAGGTTTATTTCTAAGACATGTCGGTAAGTACTTGACTTTTACAAAAAACACCTCTACACTCACGTCTATATTCCCACGAGGGGTCTTGAATATAATTCACATATGTATGTATAGATGTTATACAAATACATATACATTCACATCCTGTCACCTGTTTGGTCAAGTTTAGCAAAAATATGGGTGTCGTGATGCCTTTATATAGTATAGGAGAATTTTTCCAGCCCATTATTTAATAGATTCCAAAGTAACTTAGTCGTCTACTACGACATGCCTGAAAAAATGTATTTAAGTGTCAGACTAGCATGAAACAAGACGTACATACATATATTCACGCCTCTACATTCCTAAAGATCGATGAAACGATATTAAAAATGTCTTTTCCTTCACTCACATCTATTAAGCTTCCCATACATGCTTTTTCTTTAAATTATAATTTAAAGAAAAACTTTCTTCTCAAATAATTATCATAATTATCTGCACCCGCTTTGAGAAGAAAGTCTCCAATTATAACAGTATAAGTTATAAGCGGCCTACCCCTTCCAACTCTATGTACCTACCTACCTACAGGACACAACCTACCTACAAGAGACAATAGAAAATCTAAATTTAATGATTAGAGATCCCGCCACATACGGTGGCAGTTGGAGGCGTCGCCACAGTCGCGTAATTCAGTGTTACCAGTAAACACGCCAAAACTAGCACTCACTGTGCCATACGGCTCGATACATTATAGGTTTCATTTGTAACGGTCTTTGGTTGCAGAGCTATAAACTCAAATAAAACAAATTAATATATCAAAGTCAAAATATGTTTATTAAACTATTTCAAACATGATTAATAATTAACGGGACTTATCCTTCTTATTATATATTACATATATTATGTGTTCCTTCACTCTGTCCGCAATAGACCGTTTAGTGTGTTCGACGTAGGATTTCCCACAGCTGCAATCAATCTTATACACACCCTTATATCTTATATCATGAGTATAAATCGCGAATCTCTTAAAACTATTATTTCAAACATGGCACTGAGCATTGTCTTTACATATTTTTTACCGAGGTTAGATCAGCGGAGACCCTAGCTTGGAGAAGAACTAACAAGAAACTCCGGAAATCAATTTATTATAATCACCCTTAACAAACATAAAAATTACAAAGAGTGGGCAAAAAACATAACGCTGGTAATACTAAATTTACCTTTCATACAAAATAACACGCAATGGCGGTAACGTCAAATTTAGTTCCAAGTTTGGCTACTGCCACCGTATGTGGCGGGATCTCTATAACAGACTATATACTACAGATACCAACCTGAGGAATTGAACAGGAGTTTCCAAGGATACCAATTTGAAATTGTTATGTTGGCATGCGATCAATCACTCTTGGAGGGAAGCCAACTGTCACTTTAGGACTAATTGCTTCGGCTTGTTTACCTCTCGTACCTCTATGGGAAGAATGTTACGTTTGTTCAGTGTTGAGTTTGTTGTATTGTTGACAGTTACTAGTAGTACGTTAGTTGATATGTTACATGAATGGAATGAACGAATGAATGATTCTAGATTGTGGAAATCTATGAATGATGTGATGATTGTTAAATCAGGTTATTTATATATTTAGGCTTGTTTAAAAATAACGCTTGAGCTTGTCCTAATAAACTGTTTAAAAAGAATATGTATATATGAAGGATCGAATGAATTATTATAGATTAGGGAAATCTATGAATGATTTGATTCAGGTGATTTATATATGTAGGCGTGCTCAAAAAGTAACATAGAGCTTCTTGTAATAAACTGTTTAAAAAAATATTTTTATTGGATGGATACCTACCACCAACAATTTATTCAGTAATTGATAGATATCAACGAAGCGTAAGTTGTCGCTTGGGAAAATTGCTATCCTCAGTATATGACTACCCTTTTCTTGTAATATTCAGGTTAATACCCATATTGCATCAGAACCTATAATGGATATGACTTTGTCGGTGCATTAGGGCTATTAAGGGCCGTGACATTGTTCTAGAGTGCTTGAGATGTTGTCTGTGCACTCAAGAATTACTCATATACGAGCATATATATTACGTAACTAACATACGTTAATCTATTTTATTCTTTAATGGTGGCACCCGATCTCCCTGATAGTCATATATCCAGACACTGTTAGAGCTTTAATAAGATTGATTTGGAATTCTATATCTATTATCTATACTATACAGATTGCTAGCCTATAAAAGATTCCATTAGCCTTTGTTCCTGAATAAAAGCTATAATTATTACTTCAATAATTACAGAAAGAGGAACAGCGCTAAATCATACCTAGTTCAACATAAAACCATCATTAGCAGAATAAGTGAACGAACGATACAATCTCTCCATTGTGTCTCCGCTCGAGCCCGGCGGATCCCGGACAAAGTTGTTTTCGCTTGATCTCCTCGTTGCCTAGCAACGGACCTGTTGACTCCCCATCCCATTCCTTATAATACCCCCGGGAAGAATGTATTATTGGAGGTGGCAATATGGGCTCAACTCCGTGACCGTAAGTGGATTATAGCTGTAAATGTTGTGTTACATTATTAGATAAAATCTATATGGGATACGTGTGAATAATACGTGACCGCTTATGATCGAAGTTTGGCGAGATTAGCGGTGTAATTTTACCTGAATAGCTCTATAATCTCTAAATAGCTATATATAATACGAATTAGAACAAAACATTCAACACTAATAAGCTACCTCTTTCCACTTCTTATGTGAAGTCGTAGGTTTGATGTCAAAATAGTGAAGGATAGATACGTAGTAAATTCCGTAAGTTGTGTAGGGATCAGTCACCTTCTTAGACATTTGTGTATCTATTGATAATCATTATCTAAGTTGCTTTCAAAACCGTATACAGCAGAATAACAGCTTATTTTATATAATTTGACTACCAGACCAGCAACAGGTTTTCTAAGTATTATTAATCCGAAAAAGTCCAATAACACGGTGACGACAATAATTTATTCAAAATCTTAAAGTAAACTTCCCTTTTCATAATTACTTTCAGCTCTTAGATTGTTCTAAGCAATTCTAATCAATCTTTCCATTCAAAGGCACGGTATTACTTACTCACTTTCTCATTTAAGCGGAATACTACGAAATGTGATATAAAGGAAATTGATTTCCTGTTATTTAACACTGCATTTACTTTGTAAAGGGTATTTCGAATCGAATTTAGGACGTCTTCAATAGTAAGACTTATAGTATATACCTATATACATTTTCGTGTCTTATTCCTTTTCGGACTGGACAGAATCTTAGTCATATAATAACCCATTGGTCACGATTATCAAAACTAAACTATAAACTTTTGTATCATATAATAAGTGTCGTTATTAAATTCAAGGTTTTCTTTCGTTCGTTCAAAGACTTTCTTCCGTCACTTATATTATATACTAGATACTTATTATTCACTCAATATCATGTTGACAGTTCAAAAGATTTATTCACAATCTTTTCTTGGTCATTACTAATCGCTATTTCATTAGAAATAATATGTTGGAAAATTGCAAAGAGCTATCATGCTGATCCGTCTGAGACTATTTAACTTGTTATATAATAATATTTGAGACACTACTATACCAATTGAACTAGTAAATACATACGAGTGTATAGCAAACAAATAAACGTCCTGACTGGAAAGCAGAAGAAAAGCATGGATCTTAACTTTGACTCTACCGGGAATCAGCACCACGTCCTCTTAATTAGCTTTCAGGTGGTTAACATGGAAATCGACATATTATATACACATATTAGTTAACCTATCATGTTTGGTCCTGCCTATAAGTAGTAACCTGGCTTTGATATGGCCCTGAAGGAACTGCTCGTGAATGCAGAGATAGAAACGCGAACCTTTGATTATCTCCATGTAAAGTATAAATATATAAGAAAACTTAGCAGAACACTATTAATCTTGAGACGTTTGTACCCATGTTTGTTAAACCGCAGGCCTCACTTATGTTGAGTAGGGATTGCGAACTTCAAACGCTGGGTAAAGTGGTGGAAAAAGCTAGGAATTGATCAATAAGGGATAAACGCGACTTAACCTTTTGCCTAATAACGGGGTAGTTTTGTAGTACTTGAAGCTTAATTAACTTCCCTTTGTAAGACATCCAATCTGAAGGAAAGCAGTCTAAGGTATTTTCTAATTTCTTTTCTTCATTAAAGTTAGGATGAAAATAATACGTTTACTTACTAATAATATTAAATTACTCATCCTTGTTTAAATATTACGTAAATGAATAAAAAGAAAGGCTCAATCGATCAATATTACATATATTTTATAAAATTTTACTGTCTCGTGTCAGAAAAACATATCGTGTTATATAAAAATCTTTTATGTAGTTAGAGACGTCTTGAGTCAATTGAGATCTTTAGCCAATGAAATACAAAATCATTCTTAAGAGAATTTCGTTCGGATTCAGTTGGACAAATGAAAGACGCCCCTTACAATTATTTGTGATTTCTCCGTGAGAAAACGTCTGTGTTTAAACAACGCATTTCGTTATCCTTTCAGCTTTTCTATTTGACTTAAAAACTGGACATCAAACAAATTAGGCTGGAACGGGATAAGGGTAACCTTTTTACCAAGTTCTAAGGGTTGGTCGGTCAAAATTCAACTCAATTTTGCTCTGGCCTTATTTGGATTTGAATAATTCTGGTCGGAATCTTTGTTGAATATGTATTCGGATACGCGGTGCTCTGTGTCGTTCAAACTCAATCAAAACACTAAATAAGTAGGTACATGGATATACTTTTTAAGAACTATTTTCTTTATTTGTTTTAAGCTGTTTTAGGGGACTTAAAGGTTATTATAGTTTTAGAAGTGAAAGTTATCAAATAACATTTACGAATAATTGGGACGAAAGATTTGTCGAAACTTTTTATGGACTGTAATAATTAAATGTACATATATACACATCACACCTGGTTCTCTGTAGAGGAGTAGGCAAAGATCACGGATACCCATCTGTCCCGATCCTGACAAACCACTTTCACATCATGGACGCTCATACACCTCCTCATACACACTCTGCGGTTATAGTATGTCTTTATCAATATTTATAATATTACGTGAAGGTAGTTTTACAATGTTTTATTCATATTGCTACATATGTAGCCAGTGTCAAAGATTTACACTCGATCTTATATCAAAGAAAGTTCTCCCTGAGCAAATTTGTTACTAGAACGTGAGAGCGCTTGAGTTTCATATTCCTTTGGCGTGTTCAATCATATCCAGATAATTCGCTTTATTGCTATTACAGAACTTACAAATAAAAACGAATAAAAAATAAATGGAGTGCAACTAAAATGAATCTAAGTAACATTAAAAATAGGGTTAGAAATATTGTTTTCAATATGGCAAAATGAATATAATTGCTACATTTAGCCAAATATAATGGACTCAGCTGGCTATGGCTAGAATACATTTAATCCAAAAACAAAAAAGACAAACGCGTTCACGACCGTTTACCCTTGCGGGGTAGAAAGAGGTTCAGGTGTCCATCTCCGCAATTGCGAAGGTAGTAATTCTATGGCCACCTCGAACCCACGTGTTGACCAGTCAGTACTCAATGTGACAGGTGGTAAGGCATGTCGCCATTTACAAATACTAACTATTACCTCTTCGGGAACTAGGTTTTCTCACGATGTTTTCCCTCACCGTAGTATTCGACGCATTTCGTAAATGTATTTTTATTATTTTTTTTTTTAATCCAATGTATATTATAGTATAGTATATTTTTATTCTTGTTACGTTTTAAACTATCACAACCGCAAGAAGAATCGATCGACATAAATACATAGATTTGCATACGTCTGTATCACTAGAGTACCCGCCACATAAGGTGGCAGTTGGAGGCGTCGCCACAGTCGCGTAATCCAGTGTTGCCAGTAAACACGCCAAAACTAGCACTCACTGTGCCATACGGCTCGATACATTATATTGAGGTTTCATTTGTAACGATCTTTGGTTGCAGAGCTATAAACTCAAATAAAACAAATTAATATACCAAAGTCAAAAGTCAAAATATTTTTATTCAAAATAGGCCCTAGCATAAGCTCTCTTTGAAAGTTATTTTATGATCTAAGTACAAATTAAAAAAACTATATATTGACAAAAGGAATATATATGAGTGAATTGGAAGGGCGGTTACGTAGGGGCCGGCCTAATAAGACATATATGTAACAGTCAGATAGACGCTATATTGAAAAAAGGTGACGTTAGGAGTACTTATAACCGCCGAGAGTGTATTAGAGAATGTATGAATGTCAATGAAGCGAAAGTGGTCTGTCAGGATCGGGACAAATGGGGATCTGTGATCTCTTGCCTACCCCTCTACAGGGAATCAGGCGTGATGTGTATGTATGTATGTAAAAAAACTATTTCAAACATGGCACTGAGCATTGTCTTTACATATTTTTACCGAGGTTAGTTCACCAACCATTTCGGCTGCTCAAGATGCCACGTCATGAAGACCACGACCGCTCTGATAAGAGCGTAACGATTGAGAAGGAAGAAGTTCAGCGGAGACCCTTGGAGAAGAACTAACAAGAAACTCCAGAAATCAATTTATTATAATCACCCTTAACAAACATAAAAATTACAAAGAGTGGGCAAAAAACACAACGCTGGTAATACTAAATTTACCTTTCATACAAAATAACACGCAATGGCGGAAACGTCAAATTTAGTTCCAAGTTTGGCTACTGCCACCTTATGTGGCGGGTACTCTAATCAAACTTTCATGAAACCAGACAACATAGAATAAAGTTGTGCTCACACGTTAAGCAGTCGGAATATGTCAACGTTATCGTTCGCAGCACAATGGTTGTCGTCGGGATTGCAAGTCTGTCTGCGGTGGCCATTATTGACTATCTGGCTTTATTTTGTACTACTGGGAAATTAGACTCGTCTCGTTGTGTATGATAGTCATTATAAATATGTATAACCTTTGTTTAATTAATCTCGTGAGGTAGAATTTTTTTGTTTGCTTTTTTACAGAAATATATTAAGTTGTGTAGCATTGTTATTTTTTATCATAATTGTGGCGACATTCAATTACAACATTAGTAAAACGTAGACAGTTTGTTGCTAAAGAGATTTCAAATCGTTATCTCCTCAAAACAACTTCAATTGATAATTAAAAGTTTTCAACTGTAAACAAACCTTTAAAAATTCAATCATAATTAAGGTGTTTTCTGGAGTTTAATCAAGTAAACATAAATAATGTACGGCAAGGACAGTAATTTAAATACATACATACATACACATCACGCATGATTCCCTGTAGAGAGTAGGCAGATATGTATTTAAGGCCGGCCTAATAACACACATAACAGTCAGATAGACGCTATATTGAAACGGGTGACGTTTGGAGTAGCTATAACCACCGAGTGTGTATGAGAAGATGTATGAGTGTCAAAGAAGCGAAAGTGGTCTGTCAGGATCGGAACAAATGGAAATCCGTGATCTTTGCCTACCCCTCTAGTAACTTAATTATTATGTAATAAAAAGGTTATGACTATAAATACACCTACAATGTCTTAATATTATCTTCATTTATTTTGTTTCTTGCGCCTATAACTTAGGAGGCAGTCAACACATGTCCTTTTCGGGGTGCCCCAATTTTGATAAATGGAGGACTGACCCAAACAATGCGAAGTGTAATAAATTACGTTTCTTATTTACAGCCAACGTTAAATTTATGTTGGCATCGGTGAAATAACAAATTGAAAAAGTTTGAGCTGAGAAGCAAAAAGTTAGTTGTATCATAAGGTGTCCTGACATTATTGAGTGTTTTGGCTGGAAATAACGAGTGATTACAATCTCACACGGTGTTTCAACCTAAGTGGTGGTAGTTATTTATTTGTAATACTATTATTATTGATAATAATCCACACACTAACATCTTTAATCTCCTAAAGAGTGGCTTCGAACAACTTTAATTTTAAGTTCAATTTAGCTTTTTTGTACGGAAATTGGAAAATTGCATACATGCTGTTCAAAAATAAGTTACATTCGCAGTCTTGTATTTGATTTTCATCAAAATATCTGTTTTCGTTTTGGAACCTCCTGACCTCTTACCTTATATTCATAAATATACCTGCACATTAAAAACAAACATGGACATGTTATGCGGATGAATGATAGCAGATATGTATGAGTGAAGTGGAAGGGCGGTTACGTAGGGGCCGGCCCAATAAGACATATAACAGTCAGATAGACACTATATTGAAAAAGGGTGAAGTTAGGAGTACCTATAATCGCCGAGTGTGTATCAGAAGATGTATGAGTGTCAATAAAGCGAAAGCGGTCTGTCAGGATCGGGACTAATGGGGATTCGTGATCTCTGCTTACTCCTCTACAGGGAATCAGGCGTGATGTGTATGTATGTATGTATTTAAAACTTTAAACTTTTAACTTTAAAGTAATTTAGTTCCCAGATACACATGTATTAGTAAGCTACATCGCACGAACCCCAATTGACTCGCGAAGGCTCTTTAAACCAATTTAAACTTTCGCAAGCCACGTAATGGTTGCATGAAATTAGCTCTCCACCTGACATCGCATTCATGCCGCTGAAATGCATACAAATATACTGCATGTAGAGGGAAATAAAGCACATTGAGATACGAGTACTGTGTTGAATGACTTGTTTGTATATTAGTTATTGTTCGCGGGGATAATACGAGGGGAGGTCAATAAGTTCGCGGAATGGAGGGGTTGTAGGGGGTTGGTTTACTCGTCCAGGTAGTAACTATTTCAGCACCTCATTAAGAGTATATATACCAAGTTTGAACCAAATCGGGTCATTAACTTTTTAGTTGTCTACCTGCAAACAAGTGAATCGGGAAGAAGTCAGCGAGTGTGAAGAAAATTGAACACCGCGCCGTTATTAAGTTCCTCACCAAGCAAGGAAAATCCGCTCAGACGATTTTCCAAGAGCTGTTAGCAGTTGACGCGGACTCTGCTCCTGGTAAAACCATGGTTTACAAGTGGCATAGACCTTTCAAACAAGGAAGAGAGTCTATTGAAGATGACCCCCGCTCCGGACGACCAATTGAGGCCACCACACCGGAAATCATCGCAAAAGTCGAAAAACTTATATAGGAAGATGCCTGGTTAAAGAAGAAGCAGCTTGCAGGAATGGTTGGAGTATCCGAAACAAGTATTTTAAATATCCTACATCATCAACTTGGGATGACTAAAGTCAGCGCAAGATGGGTTCCAAGAATGCTCACGCCACTTCAAAAAAGCGAGCGTGTCGAGTGTTCTCCCCAGTTTTTTGAGCTCTGTGGAGAGAATAAGGACGAAGTTATGGACCGGATTGTTTCTGGTGATGAAACCTGGGTTCACCACTATCAACCTGAGTCGAAGCAAGAATCGTTGCAGTGGCATTAAAAAGGCACACCTCCTCCAAAGAAGTTTAAAGTGTCACAATCAGCTGGAAAGATCATGGCGATTGTCTTTTGGGATACAGAAGATATTTTGCTCATCGATTATAAAGATCGTGGTGTGACTGTAACGGGACAGTACTACGCTTCTTTATCGGATAGATTGAAAGAAGCTATCAAGGAAAAAAGAAGAAGAAAGCTGTCAAAAGGTGTGCTCCTTTTGCAAGACAAAGCACCCGTCCACACGTGCCATGTTGCGACGGCTGCCATTCACCGTTGCGGATTCTGACAATTAAACCACTCACCCTACAGTCTAGACTTAACCCCCAGCGACTATTATTTGTTTCAAAAAATGAAAAAGGAGCTGCGTGGAAAAAAATTGGCGACGATGAAGAAATCAAGTCCACAATTTCGGCCTATTTTGATAGCCATAACAAATCATTTTTTTTCGATGGTATTTATAAATTATTTGAGAGATCGGAAAAATGTATTAAGGTTAAGGGAGAATATATTGAAAAGGAAAAATAGTTTCATGTATAAGTTCAACCCCCTTCCCGCTCATTCCGCGAACTTATTGACCTCCCCTCGTAAAACATGAACAATAGAACCAATGGTTAATTAGCGTTGAAGAATGAAATCAGATGTATTGTTTTATGTTTTTTTGATTAAGTATGCATACGACATACGAAAGTTACTTTAAGTATTTACATCAACTGTATACACATCTTAATTAAAAACAAGCTTGTGTGAATATAGTGCACCTGTCTATGCAGTAGTTTTAAATAATTAACAACGTGGCTTTAATTGGTATTCTTTTTCAATTAAACCTATATGCACCTTCATTTCAATATTTCTCCATCTATTTTTTAATCACGGAACTAAAAAACCCTTTCCTACAAATGCGCCAAAACCTGACTACGAAAAGCACTACGAATTCTCTCAATAAACCTTTACACAGAGTTCGTTCTCTAACCTACCGGAATGATTACTTCAATTCGCAGTGCAACCGCTTGGTTACGAATGAGTGCACATACTAAAAACCTACATACCTATATACAAAAACGTTTAAAACATTCCAGCGTAATTAACTAGTCTAGGCGACTTGAAAGTTTAGAGCTGTAATGCTGTACCGATTAAAAAGGTTGGTTATTCGATCAAACTTGCATTGTAATTATTATTAAAATACTCTAGGACTTACCTAGAGTATTTGAACAATAATTACAATGAAATATAATAAAGAATAAAATACTAACTAGGGTTCTGTTAGTAAATTGAATCTATTATGCAATAGACTAGCGACCTGTTACCATATGTCACCACAACCTAGACCCAATACGTGATCAAGGAGACAATATTGTTTCGAGGTTTTTCCATCTCAAAATAATTTAAAAGTCGTAGTTTTATAATACAATTTATAAAGTTTTATAATACAAAATAATCCTACATAACAATGTCAAAAATCGTTGAACTAGAGTATCAAACAGGAAGTACAGAAAAACATACAAAAATACAAAAACAACTTATTTTCATATTTTTGTTCAAACGATTATAGTACATACCTAAAGAAATCCCTTTTAAGACTTTGGTTCCTTACATTAAGCTTTCTTTATACCTGGAAAAGAATTGACTCACTGATCTTCGTCAAAGTAATGATTCCCCGGGTTTTCATCTCGCAATATTTGTGCAAAAGATAAATAGGTTGTCATACATTACAATCAAGAAGCGTTGGAAGCTGAATGAAATATTATTGAGGTAAATGTCTAGAACAGAATATGCAAAAAGGTTTGTTATGTACGTAAAAAGTAAAGCGTGCATACGAATTATTATCCAGGCTTTGATTGTTAAGACTGAATGTCGTTTTTGTAACCTTTGCGAGAAAAAGAATGTGATGTATGTTTGATTTCTATTCGGGAACCATTATTTTGTATTTTGTTAAATGGAGGCCAGGGGATATACATATTATTAGTACTTATGTATAGCTAATAGTCTGAATGGCAAAGGACCAGACCTATCATGTTAGTCACCTATGGCGTTGAATAATAGTCATTTAAGGCTCTGTATACTATGAAAGGTTTCTATATAGATCTATATTTATTTAGATCTTTTATTTAGTCCTATAACAAAATATGCATGCAAAATATGCATGACCGCATGGAAGAACTTCTCCTTAAAATGGAACGTGTCAGCATGGAGTTTGGCTTAAAAATTAATCGCAGCAAAACCAAGATTATGGTGGTCGATAGGGCGAACAACTTGCCACAGCACACCAAGATGGCCAACCGTCTTATACATATCTTGGGGCTCTTATCTCGAACCAAGGAGGCTGCATCGATGAAGTTAAGCGACGGATGGCCATGTCTAGAAATGCAATGGATAAGCTGAAGAAAATATGGAGAAACAAACGCATAACTAAGGCTACGAAAACCAGACTAGTAAGAACCCTGGTGTTTCCCATTATTCTGTACGCTTCTGAAAGTTGGACCTTGCGGCAACTAGAGTCCAAAAGGATAGATGCTTTGGAGATGTGGTGCTGGAGGAGAATGCTCGGAGTGTCATGGACTGAATTCCGCACTAACGCTTCAATCCTTGAAGAGCTAGGCATCCAGCAGCGTTTATCTGCATTGGTCCGTGGGCGCATTTTAAGCTTCTTTGGCCACATCAGTCGACGCGGGAACGCTTCGTTGTGCAAGGAAAGGTGGAGGGAACAAGACCTCGTGGTAGGTCGTCGATGCGGTGGACAGACCAGATCAAGGCTGCCGTTTGTGCCCCGGTACACGAATGCACCCGCATGACGGCCAACAGGCAGAGATGGCGGGAGGTTGTGCGGCGAACCATGTCGGCTGCTCAAGATGCCACGTCATGAAGACCACGACCGCTCTGATAAGAGCGTAACGATTGAGAAGATAACAAAATAAATCATAAACTTTTCTCTCTATTTTGTATTACGTCTTTTGTATTTTCTATAGTTGCTAAGATGAAGTTATGTTGCGAGGCAATCAGCTGGAAAGTAAGTACTCCAACATCTTTAGCTGTAAGGCAATGGGCTAACGACCTATCACCAACTGCTGAATCCATTTTTCTGACCAATCTTGAAACCATAAATGTTATAGAGTAGCCAAATTTTTTTACATTAGTTTGAAAAGTTTGTATGCTTGTTGCAAGTCGACAATGGATTGTAGTGAAAACTTTTAATTACCTTTCGTATACAATGGCTTTAGAAAGAGTGACTATTCCCTAGTCCTTAAAGTTTTGGAAGTTCTTTATATTGCCCTAAGTTTCAAAAATATGATATCATGCATTTCTTTCTTTCTTTCTTTGAAATGTTATGATTTATATGAAATTATTAAACAAATAGTAATAGTTAAAAGCTTCTGTGAGTTTTATAATTTCTTTATTTATATGTTTGGGTAAACAAAATATTAATTATACGTTGTTTTAAGTTTAGCTTTATCAATCTTAGAAGCTAACAACGATTGCTACGCACACAATATCATTATAAAATAAATCATAAAGTTCTATAATTACACAAACATTAAACAGACCTTAAACAGAATTCATTCGTGTTAAATTATAAATTAATTGGCGACGCAAATTGACCTGTTTTCCTATTAACGAACCAGAGTGATGTAAACGGGCATTAACGTTGTAAATGAAGCATCGAGGTTTAGGAGTAG